>MDUD01006995.1:0-24076 GCA_002216565.1 Crithidia mellificae | reverse complement strand
AGCATTGTGAACGCTACTACTTTTCGGACGATACGCAAGCGCTCTGTTTCAAGGGGCATTGCCACTTTTCACATGTGTATTTAGCTTTTTTTTTTTAATGTTACCCTTTGAACGAGCCTATCGCTTTTTCGTTTTTTCCCCTTTTTTTTCGACCCATTGGCTTTTCCGCCACTGCCTGCGCGCAAATATGTACGTGCACTCCTTAGCATCACTTAGTCGTATATTAAAGGTCCCTTGCTCTTCTACTTGATGCTCTTGTCCTGACTGTCTTACTTTTCTTGATTTTTGCCGCCCTACCTTTTTCGTCAGCGACGGGTACCACCCGGGACTCGTTGAAAGTGGTTTACAGGAAAGTCAAAAAAATCAAGGAGACTTATTGTAGCTTTTCCCTACCTTTTTTTTCCTTCACAAAAAATATATTTAATCTTTGTTTAAAAAAAAAATTGCAACGATAAGAAAGACACTCACTCGCAGACAAGACTATCAAGTCGCAGGTTTCTCGATTGGGGCTACTTGAGTTCAAATATTTTTGCTTCAATTTCGTTTAGTGTAAATCAAATTAAACTTGAAACGGTTTGTTGCAAAAGTCCTTTTCTAGTGAGAGGAAAATTGATGTTTGTTGACGACTAGTGTCAGCGCAGATAGTCAACCAGCGAGAATAAATCAACTTTCTTCACTTGCAGAGGTATTTTGTCTATCCCACAACTCGATTCGAACACGGTAGGTGCGTTCACTTTTCAAGACGCTTGATATGAAATGTAATGAAGTTTAATTTTGTTATGCATCATTCTTTTCTTCTTTTTTCTTTTTTGGTTTAAATGACGAACGTACAAACTTTACTCCGATGATGCTAATTTGTTCGCACTGTGTCATCAATACGGTTTTATATAAAAAAAAACAAAGAAGAGTGAAACAAACACAAATTCTGTTTTGCCTCCTGTTTTCGCCTTCTAGCTTTGTACGCGAGTTTTTGTCTCGTGTAAGAATGGAGAGGGGTGAATCAACCGGACTTCATCGCGAGCGTTTTCACGTCAGCGGCAAGCGTGAGCGGTCGCAGTCGCTTTACACGGACCAGGGCAGCCCCAACTCTCCTTTCCTACAGCCGGGACACCTGTACACCGCACACAACAGCGGCAATGCACAAGATGATGCTGCAGCAGCAGCATCCACTGCGATAACATCGGACACCGCACCCTCGCACTCCCCCCGCCACTTTCTCTTTGAGTTGGTGCCCTTATCGAACTCCGGCGACGCCCACTGTTCCTCCAGCCTGAAATTCGGCGTGGAGGGCCTCCGCATCGGCCGCGATCCCGGCTGCTCCGATCTCGTGCTGAACTCCGCCTCCGTGTCAAGACTGCACTGCGTCCTCTCCGTCCTGGGCGATGAAGTCTTCGTGCACGACAACAGCTTCAACGGCACTTTTGTCAACGGGCGGCGAGTGGGCCGCGGGCGCTGCTCGGTGCTGCACCCACACGACACGCTCTCCTTCATGAACCCGACCTGCGCGGAGGCCAGCCGCTTCTCCTTCGAGTTCGCTCCTCTGCCTGGGCAGGCGTCGTCGAGCTTCCCGGCGATAGACGGGATGCAGCGCTACACGATGGGGCCCATTGTGGGCCACGGCAGCTTTGCGGCGGTGCGGCTGGCCACGGACCGAGAGACGGGGGAGGCTGTGGCGGTGAAGCTGATGGAGCGGCGCCGGCTCTGCTCCGACGAGGCCGCGGCGTCGCTCCACATGGAGATTGAGATGATGCGCGGGATGGACCACCCGAACATTGTGAAAGTGCTCGACGCCTTCGAGGGCAGTGGGTGCGTGGCTCTCGTCATGGAGTACGTGCGCGGCGGCGACTTGTTCGACTACGTCGTCGGCCGCGGCCGCAACCCGTTTACGGAGGAGGAGGCGCGACACCTTTTTGTGCAACTGCTCGAGGCACTGCTGTACATCCACGGCCGCAACATCATCCACTGCGACCTCAAGCCCGAGAACGTCCTCGTCGACTACGCGCACCGGCCGGAGAGCGCAGCCTCGTCGCCTTCACCGCTGCCGCCGCCGTCATCGCTGCACGCGCCGGTGTCATCTGAAAACGCGTCAAGTCGCAGCACGGCGGCGTCTCTGCAGGTCGGCGGTGCGGCGGAGGTGCCGCTGTCGGCCCTCGACGATCACCAGAGCGAGGCGAAGGCGCTCTCACCGTTTGACGTGCGGCTGAAGCTGACCGACTTCGGCGTGGCGAAGTACGCCGGCGGCGCGGAAAGCGCGGAGGAGGCGGCGGTGGTTGGTGGCGGCACGCCGGTGTACGCGGCACCAGAGCTGGCGTACTTGCCCTCGACAGGGATGGCTGAAAGCACTTCGCAGCCGCAGAGTGAAGCACCCTCGGTGGTGATTACCTCTGCGGTGGACATCTGGTCTTTGGGGGTGCTGCTGTACATTCTCTGCTCCGGCACCGTGCCGAAGCCGCCACCGCCGCACGGCGCGCCGGTCCTGCTGCACCGCTGCATGGAACACCTCTCCGCGTCCTGCACAGATCTCATCGTCCGGATGATGGTCGTCGACCCAGCGCAGCGCATCACGCTGGCGGAGATCTGCCATCATTCGTGGCTGGACGGAGTCGAGCTGCGCGGCGGCGTGCGCAGCAGAGGCGGCGGGGACGACGACGACAGGGATGCGCTGTCTGTCACCACTGTTGTATCGCCGCGCTTCTTCCGTCCCGCAGCGACGGTTGCGAAAGGCACCGTACGTGACAAAGGAACAACGTCAAAACTGAAGCGGAAGGAGGTAGATGATGCGCAGGAGGACATGACAGCTTTTCCAGCAACGTAACGCGGGAATGGAAGGCGCTGTGTAAAGCGTACTTTGTATCTATTTTTCCCCTCTTTTATCCCGCACTTGATTCACCGATTAACAAGCATTTACTAAACAGAGTTCTATAAAAGAAAGAAAAAAAAGATGTTTTCCTACACCTAATTTGGTCAGTATGAAGTGAGTAATAATACCCTATGTCCACTGACGTTCTGTTTTTTTTTTTCAGAATTTGACACACCTCTCTACCTATACCTCTACTCCTCTGTTTTCCTCTCTTGTACTGTTTTTCGCTGGAAGTCAAGCACAGAGTCAGTGCTCTTGCGCGGGTATTTGAGCACACACAAAAAAAAATAGGGGGAAAGAGCAGCCATTAGTGCTCGTGATTAACAGCTTGCCTTATATCATTTTGGCTTGCGGTTACTTGAACGTGGGAAACCTTTTCAATTGGTTCAGCCAACGACACAACATACTCTGGGAACCACAAGTAGTTCACTCTACACGATGGAGCCGACGGCAGATGTGGTGTGCACCGGGGAGGCACCCGTGGCGGTGGCGTCTTCGCAGCACTCCACCTCGGGCGATGAGGTGGCACAGCCGTACCAGGAGACGGATCGCTTCTGCACCTGGCGAAAACACACCCGCAACCTCTACCAGCAGCTCTTTCACATCGACCTCGTGTGGGAGAGCCCGGTCGCGCAGCTGATGCCCTACGTGACGACTAAAGCCGGCCTTATCACCCACACCATTCTCTGCGGCACCCGTTCCGGAGGGCAGGAGCAGAGTTATTTGCAGCTGCTGTCCGCCACCGTGCCGCAGGATACGCAGGCACTCGACGGGTCCGACGCGGCGTACTCGGAGGCCACCGGGGAGGTCGGCGGGTACGGCATGGCCCCTCACGCCTGCGGACTGAAGGTGGAACGGCGCATCTTACACGACGGGGATGTGATGGCGGCACGCTACATGCCCGCCAACCCGCTGCTGCTCGCCTCCGCCTCCAGCAACGGCAACCTCTACGTGTTCGATTGGTCGCGCGTGTCGCTGGGGCGGTTCCCGAACGACCCGCCGCGGCCGCGAGCGCCGCTGCCGCCGAACGAGTTGAGCGCGGAGGCGACGGAGGAGGAGCGGGTGCAGTACCAGAAGCGCATGCGTGCCCTCAACGTGGTGGCCACCGAGCAGGACCGCTGGGACCGGCGCACCGGTGATGGCCAGCACGTCCTCACCTTGACGGGTGGGAGTGGGGTCTCCGACAACGTGTGCTGGAGCACCAGCGAGGAGGGCGTGTTGGCCTCCGGCTCCACCGGCCGCGTCTGCGTGTGGAAGGTGGCGAACATGTCGAAGGAGGACCGGCGCCAGGTGGAGCCGTGCGGCGTCTTTGCGCTGGAGGATGAAGAGGCGCGAGTGACGCACGTCGACTTCTCGTGGAAGGCGCCGAGTTCGTTGGTGGCGGCGTCCACAACGGGCGCGGTGCACTTCTGCGACGTGCGGCAGTCGCACGCGACGGAGATGTTCTCGCTGCCCAACCCGGCCTCCGCCGTCGCCCTCTCTCCCCTTGACGGCAACGCCTTGCTGGTGGGGGACGTGCGAGGCAACGTGTGCTTCTTCGACCTGCGCGACAGCAGCCAGCCGGTGATGGTGGACCGCCTACACAGTGGGGAGGTGACAACGCTGGACTGGTGCCCACACTCGCGCCACCTCTTCTCCTCCGGCGGCCACGACGGCGTGGTGTGCATTTACAATCAAACACGTCAAAAGACGCTCTTCAAGCACTGCGGACACACCGACGTAATTATGGATGTGGGGTGGAACTGGCAGGAGGATGGCGCGGGGCAGCTGGTGTCGGCGGACAGCAACGCCATCATGCTGTGGCGCCCGCGTGACTTCTTCTTCTGTGCGTAGGGAAAGGAAAGGATCGAAGTTGATTCTGTGAACTACCAGATTGGTTGCTTTCTGTTAGGTTGGTGGAACATCTTAACCTGTTGACAGACAACGTTATAGAATACTTGCGCTTTGCATGCGTACATAGACACTTTAAAAGCTAAAGATAGAGTTTGAAATGGCAGCTCAACGAAGTGCGAGCGCTGTTGCTACCATTGCTTATTCTGGAAAGGGTTGCATAGCTGCAAAAATACCTTTTTCATGAAAATGATGAGAAATTAACTCGTTTGAAGCTTTTCTTTGACATGGAACGCATTTGGAACGTTTCCACTACCTCCTTTTCTATTCCCTGCAGATTAACTGAAAATGAATAATTTGTTCTTCTCTTTTACACCTTTCCTATCACTCTTTTTTTGTGCTCTTCGCTGATGCTTCTTTCTCTCCGCTAACTCACTTTTACACACGCACACAACATCATTCTAATTCTGCAGCCCAATTCTAGTGTTTTCTGCCTACGAAGAGTCATCAAGCATCATGGCGGAGACTGACGTTCACGCCGAGTGGTCGGAGCTGCCGTTAGACACGCGCGTCCTGGAGGCGCTGAAGGATCTAGGGTGGAAGAAGCCGACGGCCGTGCAGAGCGCCTGCGTGCCGCTGGCCCTCAAAGGCAAAGACATCTCCATTCAGTCTCGCACCGGGTCCGGCAAGACTGGCGCGTTTGTTATTCCGGCAGTGCAGCGCCTCATCACGGAGCGCGAGCAGCGGAAGAGCGGTGCGGCTGCTTCGGCCGCTGCCAAGACCAACCCATCCGTTCTCATCCTCGTGCCCTCGGTTGAACTGTGCGAGCAGACGGCCGAAGCGGCAAATGAGATCGCCAAGTACGTGCAGCCCCGCCTTGTCATTGACAATTTGACCAGCGGTGGGGCCGTGACGGCGAGTCGAGTGCAGTCGGCCCACATCGTCGTCTCCACCGCGGCTCTGCTGGCGAAGGTGTGCAACCAAG
Organism: Crithidia mellificae; assembly: GCA_002216565.1. NCBI lineage: Eukaryota > Euglenozoa > Kinetoplastea > Trypanosomatida > Trypanosomatidae > Crithidia > Crithidia mellificae. The sequence goes on along the minus strand of MDUD01006995.1, from coordinate 18,401 downwards.
GCGCGATCACCGCTGCGGTGCTGGAGCACGTCCGTTTCTTTGTGCTGGACGAGGCCGACGTTGTCGCCTCCATGGCGGAGCGCTCCCTGCGCACGGTGCAGTCGCTGCTGCCGCCCAACATGCAAGTCATCTTAGCCTCCGCCACGCTGACGAAGGGCGTCGCAGCGATAAAAGGACAGCTGCTGCGGCACCCCGTCAACATCGTGCTGACCTCCGAGGACGTGCGTGATGAGCTGCCCAGCGGCAAGAAGGCGAAAACGGCGGATGCGGCGGCGACGGCTGGTGCGCTGAGCGGCCCCGTTGTGGAGTCTCGCATCATTGTGAAAGACCCGCTGAAGACGACGTTGCATCAGTACTACCTCGTGGCGACCGACGAGTGCCACAGCCACACCCTGCTCTTTGGCCTCTACCGCATGGCCCTCATCAAAGGCAAGACGCTCATCTTCGTGAACGACGATGAACAAACGTACCGGCTGCAGAACTTCCTGGAGCAGCTCGGCGTGGCCACCCTCGCCTACGACGCCAACCTGCCCATCAACGTCCGGCTCGACACGCTGAAGCGCTTCCAGAGCGGCGCTGTCTCCACGCTGGTCTGCACCGACGGCACGCTCGAGAGCGCCGTGCAGCTGCAGATGTCGCTGGAGGAGTCGCAGGACGGTGAGGCGGCCAGCGCGAAGAAGCCGGCGCCGCGGCGGCGTGGGCGGTCGTCGTCGGCGCAGGCGGGGGAGGAGGCGCCGTCTGCGCTGCACCGCGGCATCGACTTCGCCCACGTGCGCAACGTCATTTTGTTCGACGGCGTCGAGGCGACGGACCCGATTGCGCTGTCGCGTTACACCCACCGCATTGGCCGTGCCGGTCGCGCCGGGGAGGAAGGCGTGTCGATTGTCATCTTCACCGTCCCGCAGGCCCGCAAGTACCTTCAGCCTCTGCGAGAGTACTGCACGGAGCGCGGCGAGACGGTGCAGCCTTTCCGACAGATGCAGCGCGCTGCGGTGGCGAAGTTGCAGTACCGCGTGGATAGCGTGCTGGGCAACATCACGCGTACGTCAACGCGCAAGATGCGGGTGGCCTCCGTCGCCGCGGAGCTGAGCCGCAGCTCGTACCTTGCCAATCACCTCTCGCAGAAGGACACGGACGCGCTGCAGCGGGTAATGCGGCGGTCATCGAAGAAGGTCAAGGTGGAGCGCAACATCCTCGATGTGCCGGAGTACATGAAGCTGGCTACCATCGACGACGCCGGTGAGTACCGCAAGCGCGTGCGGGCGAACCAGACGCAGTCGAGCCTGCTGCGCAAGGCGGCGAAGAAGGCAACCGCGGACCCGCTGAAGGCCGTCGTGACGAAGCTGCGGTCGTCGAAGCGCAAGAACTAAACACGCTTGCCAGAGAACAAAGTGCAGCCAAAATCACTTCTGGAGCGGCATCAAGTGCTACTTTTCTCTGCTGCAAGGGTAGCTTTATGGGCGTGCGCTATTCGCTGTGTGTGGTTGCGATTCGTGAATGTGACATTGGCGATAACAGACGTCACGACGGATGGTGCACGAGCACATCACGCATAATGCTGTGTATGTCTTCTGTAATTTTTCTTTTCTTTTCTATTCGCTGTTCGATTAACTGATCTTAACTCCGTACATAATAAGCATTTTAATTTTGTACACTTGAAAATGAAAAATATTTGCAAGTGGATGAAGAGAGAAGGGTGTAAAAGGGCTCTTATCCAGTTCTTTACGCCAATGAATCTCTCCTTTTTCTCTGTCGCGCACTCATGCAGCATGGGAAAGACAAAAAAACAATGCTTTTGTTGGTCGTGAAATTATGATGCTACAAAGCTCAATACGCTTTTGTGGTGCAAGAGCCGTTTTCTTTCGTTTCACCCTTGATAGCGCGTCGCATGTTTTAAAGTGTTTGCAATTCGTTCTAGCGGAAAGTAAAAGTTAATGTCTACATTTAGCAGTCCGTGCAACTTTTTTTTGGATGAGAAAGGAAAAGGTTACTATTAATGCATGCGATCATCTACCCATATTTCTGTTTGCTCTTTTGTCTGGAGTTCCTCTTTTCTTTCTCTTAACTCATTTGTCGCACACTCACACAACAACAACCTATACGTCAAAAATAAAACAACAACTCCACGTGATGATGATTGCAGTACTGCGTGTCAACATCGTTATAGTCTTTTGATATTCTGCAGTGGTGGGCGTGCCCCACCTGCACCACAGTCTACTAACTGCTGCTTTGTGATTTACCTCACTTACATTTTTTATCTATCTTGTGACCCGTTTTTTTTTTTTGTCGCCCCTATCGTACTCGCAATCCAGCGTGGAGGAAGAATCACTTTTGCCACCACCGCCTAACCTTGTGTAGGTAAGTTTTTTTTTTGTGTAAATTCTTTGTTTTACCTTGAGGCTGGCACCATGACGACGGACGCGTCGCCTGTCAACCACTACCTTCTCTTCAACCGCGCAGACGAGTTCGGCAGCGATGCGAAGGTGGACTACGCCATGCGGCACCACCGCCTCTTCCACGCCAAAAACGGCGCCGCCGCCGCCCCCACTTCTCTCGGCGCCGAACTCGAGCGCCGCATGCTGGTGCGCACCCTCGATGAGCTGAAGCGCGGCGTCTGCTTCGGCGAGCGCATTCTCCCCGTCACGCCGAGTACCGGCAACACCTTCACCACGAACATCAGCGCCTTCTCCTCGCCGGACTACTTCAACTCCCCGCAGTTTGAGGCCACCGGCGACGGCGAAGCCTCGAACGCCTTCTTCGACGGCACCGACGACCTCGATGCCAAGCCGTGGGACAACATGGCGAGCAGCCAAGCAAACTACTGGAACTGGCCGATGGAGGTGCTCTACCAGTCCTACCACCTCTGGATTGCCCTCGACTACGGCCGTGACGTTTTCAGCATCACCCGCAACGGCGTGGTGCTGGTCGACCGCATTCCCACCGTTGTCGCCGCGCTGTTGCAGGTGGTGGAGACGACCCTCTTCGCACGCGAGCAGGACATGCAGCAGCTGCGCCTCTTCGTGGAGGCCAACATTCCAGACGAAACGACGCGAGCACGGGTGCTGCAGCAGGTGTGGAACCCGACGGTGTACGTGAGTATCGTGCTATTGAACGTGCCGCAGGAAGTCGAGAAGGCGGTGCCGTTTGAGGCCGTGCCACCAGACGCAACTGCACGCGGCAACAGCAGCGGCATTAACAACGGCGGCGGCGGTGGCTGCAGCAGTAGTAGTAGTAGCACGCGAAATGGCAGCGCAGGTGGCAACTTTCGTGGCCGCCCGCGGCAGCAGCCCGCCATCATCATGTACCCACCCGAGCACCGCCGCTTCTCTGCCTTGGAGACGGAGGGCGGGGATTTGTCACGGTGCTCCGCTGTTACCCTTCTCTCCCACTGCGACGCGCGGGAGCTGCTCGACGACAGCAGCTTCATGGACCGTCTGCGTGACCTGCTGACGCGCTACGAGAACGCCTACCGCGAGCACAGCAACGTGCAGGAGTGGCCGCAGTCGTCGCTGAGTGCGTCGATCGAATACTTGGCGCGTGCCATGCCGGACGTCTCGGCCGAGTGCAACACGCTGGTCTTCATCAGCAACGTCGGGACCATGTCCTCCTCCGACACCCTCACCTTTCTCGAGAGCATGGTGCGCCGCAAGAACCTAATTGTGTCGCTCGTAGCCCTCAACCGCATACTCATGTTTGATTCGCCCGAGCTGAGTCCGCTGGCACGCTTCCTCTCCGCCGTCGGTGGGTTTGCGGTGCACGTGGACTACTGGCTGGCCCTCGCGGCACCGCGGCTGAACAGCGAGTGGTGTCACAAATTCGAAGGTGCGCGCTGCCTTGCCCAGCAGGTGTTCGTCCATCTCATTAACCGCTTCCCCGTCGCCCACCCCGGGGCCACCCGCCGCGACCTCCTCGCCGACACGCTGTGCGAGCCCGTGGTGCTCTACGACGGCGACCACGACTTGCCCGACTTCGTCGTGGAGGCTTCGATGACGGAGCTGCTGAGCACCACCGCCGCCCTGCGCTTCAACCAAGGCTGGAGCGCGCTGATCGACTACCACGACGAGACAAGCACCGCGCACCTGGCCGCCCGCTACGACCACGACTTCCACCGAGGCACCATCAGCCTGCACTACGAGATGAACATCAACCGTCCCGCGGTGTACCGCCGCCTGCTCGTCTCCGGCACAAAAGCCTTGGTCGACCACTTCTGCAAAAATCGTTGGGATGAGAACTCGACGTGCGTCGTCGGCGAAGGCAACGGGCACTGGCTGGCATACCTGACGCTGCTGCGGCTGCAGGTGCATCTCTGGATGAAGGCGGAGCAAGTGCTCATGCGTCTGGTGAACATATCACCGCTGCAGAAGACCATCAGCCCCATCCCAGATCTGCTGCGCTTCTCCGGGCCGGAGGGGGTGCTCTCGGAGTGGTTCAACACCACCACCGTCGTCTCCCTCGGCGTCTTCTTCCGCTTCGAGCACCTCTCGCCGAGTACGCTGATGGCGCACAGCCGCGCTGCGGGGCTTAGCGGGGCCTCGACGGAGTCCGCCGCCCGCGCCTGCCTGCGCTCGGCCATGCTGCGCCGCCACTGCCCGGTGGGACGTGAGGAGGAGCTGACGTACCTGCGCGTGGAGAAGGGCGGCGCGGCAGCTGCGGCGGCTCCGTCCGCCATGGCAGCCCTCCTGACGAGTGCGGGGATTTGCAGCAACGTCAGCAGTGGAGGAGGCGCTGGCGCAGCAGCAGCAGGAGCAGGAGCAGGAGCGCTATCCGAAGGGTCAGGTTTCACCTTGATTCAGTTCTTTCCTCTCTATCACAACACGGCCGCCGGCAACGACTTTGGTTTGGCTGGCGGCTACGAGTGCCGCGTGAGTTGTGTGCTGTGCGACCACGTGCGGCAGCGCGCGGTGGTGCAGGCGGTGCTGGCGGACATCTTCGACGCCGTCAAGGAGCGCAACGCTGCGGCAGCGCGGAAGGAGAAGTACCTGCTGGTGCGGGCTTCCTACCGAACCGAAAATGAGCAGGCACTGCAGCTCGTGAAGGCGAGTCTCAGCCAGCGCCGCATGCGTTTGCTGACAAGCTACACGGAGGGGACCCTTCGCGGCTGCTACTCGGGGTCGGGCAGCGCCGACGTGCCGAGCTCAAACGCCGGCAGCGGAGCGTCGCGCGACGGCCCCACGGCGGTGACCCACTCCGCGTTGCTGGAGGACTGCTACCGCTACCCGATGCTGACCTTCCCGTGGTCGCTGTTAAACGCGCTGTGCTTCCGCTGGGTGCTGGGCTGTAGCGAGTCGTTTCCTTACCTTACCGAAGAGGCCTTTAGCTTCTTTGTCTCGCGCCGCCTCCACGCAGGGTTTATCCTGCTCGTGTACTACACGACCTCCTTAAAGGCGGTGCTGGTGAAGCGCATCGGCAACCCAGACGCGCGCATGGACGTCTGCGTATTCGACGTGCTGGAGGTGCTGCCGGCCACTCCGAGCAACGGAAGCGGCAGCGCCGGCTCCGCCTCTTCCTCCTCTGCGCCGCCGCAGATTTCCATCCGTCGCCTCGTCACGCCCTTCAAGCGGGCTCGTCTGTCGGTGTGGACGTACACGCACGACATTCAAGAGGACCTGCACATCGCGACGGCTCTCTTCACCTGCAAGGCCTTCTCCAGCAACCAGTCGGGCGATCGGCGCAGCGTGCTGCGGCAGATGCGGGAGCGCGGCCTTACCCCCATCACCGCCCGCGTCGAGTCCCTCCTGTTCTACCTGCACCCGAAGTACACGGAGATGGTGGAGCTGCACTCGCCGCCTTCGCTCGGCGTGGACGGCTGCGTGCAGCTGCGCGATCGCCTGCTGAACATCGTCAGCTGCGTTGGCGACCGCAGCACCGTCGTGCCGGCCCGTGCCCTGCACGCCGACTACGCCCAGCTGCTCTCGTCTGGCAGCGCCACGCTGGACCTGGAGACGAACGTGTACATCTCCGTGATGAGCCCGATGCGCTATCACACGATTCTGTGCGTGCTCATGCTGGAGTCGGACACGGACGAGGGCACAGGGCAGCACCGTGTGAAGGTGGCGCTGGCCGCGCTGGATCAGCAGCTGCTTGAGTACACCCTCACCCAGCAGTACCAGCGTAGCTCCAGCGCGTGCAACGACCAGATGCCGATGAGCGCGGCGGAAGCGGCGGCGGCGGCGGCGACGGCGACGGCGGCAGCCGCAGCCGCAGCGGCGAAGTCGGTGATGCCGGAGTGCGTGGCGGACCGCGCGGTGGTGCTCTCGCTACGCCACCTCCTCACCGTCTTCACCTCCGTCTACTGCGCACGCGAGCTGCTGCGGCTGGTGCGGTCGGCGCCGGAGGCGAAGGCGTCCGCTGCGGTGGCCGAGCTCGCGGACGCCTACGGCCACCTCGGCAACTACGCGGCGGAGATGGACGCTACGCATCTGCTGCACGTGGTGCAGTGGCGCTACGGCAGCGCGGCGGGGCCAGGGCTGGCGGGGAAGATGCAGGAGGTGCTGATGGACGTCGTGGCGGCGCAGCAGCGCAGTTTTCCAACCCACCCCACGCTGTGGCTGCCCTTGACAAAGCGAGAGCGGGCCGCGCTGCGGGCCTCATCCGCCGCCACTACGACGACGACTACAACTGTTGCTGCGGCAGCTGCTGCGGAGTCCGTCGACTCGGGCGGCGAGGACGACGACGACTCGGGCAACGACGTCGACGGTGGCGAGAACTGCGATGGGCGGTGTGATGATCGGGTGCGGCTGGACTTGCTGCCGGTGGCGGTGAAAGTTTGTGCGGTGCTGCAGACAGGGTCGTCGTCCTCCTCCACCGCAGCCGCGGGTCGCGGAGGGGGCGAGGGGGAGGAGGCGGAGGGGCCGCACTGCCTGTGGATCTCCTCCGCTGCGGCCGCGAACAGCAGGGGCAACCCTAGCTGTCCCAGTGACAGTGGCAGTGGGGCTCGCGAGAGTACGCTGCGGGATAGCACGCCGTGGTCGGTGCCCTCCACTGCGGCGCCGGCCGACACCTACACCCCCACGGACGCCGGTGTGGGCCCGCTGCCAGATAAAGCCGTCCCCACCCGCCTTCTTCTGCGTGTGTTTGTCAAAACAGTCCCCATCGACCTGCTGGAGCTGTGCAAGGACGAGTCTTTCTGCCCACCGCAGGCCGCCGTCCGCCTCACGCTGAGACTGCTCTTCTACCGCTTCACCGCGGAGGAGGGCCCGGCCGTGGTGGCCGCGCCGACAAAGGCGGTGTCGTCGCTGGCGTCCACCACCACCACCGGCGGCGCCGCGCCATCGCACATCGCGCCGAATCACCGCGGCACGGCGGAGGAGGCGGCCGGGTCCGCGCTGGACTACCTCTTCGCGCAACCCGCCGCCGTGCCGTGGGACCGCCGGCGCTGCGACGACGTTTTTCACAACTGCAACGACTTCGGCTCGCTACCCGAGTACGTGGAGAAGTCGATGCGCGGCATCACAAGTCGGCTGGCGTGGCGCATGGCGACGTACTGCCTGCGCAGCGCCTGCCATTGCGCCTCCTTCGCACGGTTACAGACGTTGGTGCGAAGGGAGACGAGCGGCCCCGCTGAGGCGCCCGCTGCTGCTGTGGTGGTGTCGCCGTCGGCTGCAGCGCAGCAGCGAGGCGGTGTCGGTGCCGCCGCACTGAAGCGACGAGACGCCACACTGTCGCACGCCGTGGCGCTGGCGACGCACGCCGTGCGCGACGACGCCGGGCTGCGCGATCTTCTTCGCGTCGTCGTCACGCCGGCCCTGCTGAGCTCCCGCCGGTTCATCTTCTCCACCTTTCCCGTCGAGTTCACCCAGCAGGCGACCACGTTCCGCAGCGTGGACCCGGTGGCAGCCGCGCACGACGTATTTCGGCGCTGCGTGGACGAGGACTGGATGTGGGTGCTGCCCACCACGCACTTCTCCTACATCGTCGTGCCGAACCAGCAGTACTTTGGCGAGCGCTGGGTGCTGGTGCATGTGGAGATGCAGCTGAATCACACCATCAACCGGGCCAGCATCCTGTGCTACGATGCAGACGACAACGCACGGCAGGAGACGATGCGTGCCTACAGCAAGCACCTACGCACGCACATCTACAACAAGATTACACAGGTGAGCCAGCTTCACTTGCTCAAGCAGCTGCGCGACACGCAGAACGCCAGCGGCGAGCTCATCCCACCCGCCTGGGGTGACCAGTTCAGCCAGGGCAGCTCGGCTGGTGGCAGCGGCGGCGGCTACCGTGGCGGCAGCAGCGCCGGCAGCTCGCGCGGCACTTATGCCCCCAACGACTTCGATGCATCTGCCCCGCTCTCGCACGGCGGTGGGGCGGCGTCGTCTTTCTACCTGCGCGGGCAGAACATGCTGGAGATTCCTATCTACTACAAGCTGCAGCACCAGTGTAAGAAGATCCTTTCCCGCATCCAGACCAACAGCTCTCGACTGGAGCTGATCACTATTTACAATCGCGACCAGTGCTTTGTCGTGGCGGACGACGAGGAGGGCGACACCTTCCACTACATTCGGCTGGTCTTTGTGAAGGACCTGGCGAACACCGTCTCCGTCACCACCCGCTCCCCGCTGCTGACCTCGTCGGAGCGCTGCCCACAGCTGGTTGTGCAGCTCTTTAGCGCCACGAACAACGCAAAGGTGCAGCGTCCACTGCAGAAGCTGCAGGACTTCTGCTACTTCCTCGCCGTGCAGGAGCTGCAGGGACACCTGAACTACGTCCAACACAAGATGATCTCCTTCAACGACCTGGTCTTTCTGCAGAACCAGCGGCTGGAGTCCGTCGTGGTTGACCTCCACACCATCTTCAGCAACACGCACGCCGCCGGAGAGAAGAATGCGACGGTGACGACGAGGGCAACGAGCGTTGCAAGCGGAGGTGACGACGGCGGCGGCAGTGATGGTGGTGGTGGCGGTGGCGCAGCGGAGCCGTGCGATGCGCGTGAGCGCGCGCGGCAGACGGAGATGGCGCTCTCGCTTCTCTTTCTAAACCTGCGCGAGTACAAATTTAAGCCTTTCGGCATTCAAGACGAGCCGACGCACGCGACGAGCAACTTTGTGGAGCACTACAACTTGGAAAAGAGCCTCAACCTCGAACCAACGAAGGAGCCGGGCCCGAGCGAGACTGGTGCCGGAGATAAAAACAGCCTCAGCAACAAGAACAACTCACGCGATCATACCGGGGTGAGCAACGGCAGTGTGGCGGGCAGCGGCAGTGGTGGTGGTGGTGGTGGAGCGACAGGCGATAACAATGGCGGCGGCGGGAGCGGCAGCAGCACAAACACAAACACCCGCTTCCGCATCTGGCGCTTCGTGAAGATTGTAGAGGGACCCACTGACGTACTGGTTTCGTGCTGCCTGCACGTGCACCCAGACAACCACGACATCATCGTCCTCGATCGCTACCTGACGAAGATTCCGGCGGAGCGGTACATCAACGGTGACTCGGAGAACATCATCCTCAGCCACCTCAGCCACTGCGTAGAGGAGACTGTGGCGCAGCTGCGCTTCTTTGCCTTTACCGCACCAGGACAGCAAGCCTATCCTCTCGTCCGCTCAACTCTGCGCACCACCACCGCTGATCTTCTGCAGATCAGTCAGTCCGCCTTCACGAAGGACTCGTCGGTGCTGCGCTTCCACCGCTTTCCACTTGACAACGTCAACCCAACGGTGCTGCCGATGCTGGTGGATCGCCTCTGCGGTGCGCTGGCCAGCTACGGCCCCACCTGCTTTAGCTACGTTGCAGGGCACAACACGTCGAAAGGACTCGTGCACGTCCCCAGCTTCTCGTGGCAGTGGGTGGAGGGCATTCAGAACGACTCCCTCGCCGATCACCTGGAGCTTTACATCACGTGCGGTTACACCGTGATGGACTCCACGGAGGCCACGGCGGGGCTGCCGGCGACGCGGGTGGTGCCGTACGTGCTGCCCGGTGTGCCCATCACCTCCATGACCACCGGCGAGTCGCAGATGTCGCTGCTGGGGGAGTATCAGCTCTGCGAGGGCGGCTGCCCCTTGCTGGACTTCCGCATCATCGTCTCCATCTCCCTCATCGACGGCCTCTCCCTCGCCATCTTCAACCTGCGCGACACGGAGTACATCGTGCGCCTGCTTGGCTACGTGGTGCAGGAGATGGAAGAGAAGTCGGCGCTGATGGAGGACGTGCTACTGCAGCGCATGGGTTACACAATTCCCTCGTCCTTCAACGAGGCCGACCTCGCGCGGAACTGCTGCGGCGATGACACCAACGTCATCCGCTCGAAGCCGCTGTGCATCAGCTCCGATGTGTACCGCCGACGCGTCAACAACGTGCGCTTCCGCGTGCGACCGGACCCCGCGCAGGATGAGCCGCTGGTCGTAATCCTGGAAGGCCTTTACAACCGCGGTCTCATCGTGAACTACGTCTTCCCTGTCGAGGACGCGATTAAGGTCTTGTACGACGAGTGCCCGCAGTACTCCCTGCTGGACTGTGTCCGCATCGTGGACGACATGCTCAGCGCACACGTCCTGACGCCGGATGCGCAGAGTGCGCTGAAGCCGCAGATGTCGATCCTTGCCTCCCTGCCCCACGGCGATCAGCTGAAGTGTGACGTGCGGACGTGCCGCCTGACGGAGATGACCGGCGTGCCGGCGGATGCGTTGATTGCGTGTGGCTACCACCGCCACATCCTGGCGTCGCACATCATCGTCGAGGCGCAGAACGCGCGCTCGGGCGTGGCGGAGGTGCTGGCAAAGTGCGACTCCGTCTGGCGTGCCGGGCCGCAGAACAACGTGCTCGAGCTCGCAAAGGCCATCGTGACGCTGCAGCTCAAGAGCAAGGAAGTTTTTGGTGCGCGTGTGCCGGACTTCACCCTGCGCCGCGAGCGCTGGCGGCACGAGGACGACGTGCTGGACCCGACGCTGCCGACGCAGACGCAGCAGAACGTGAGCTACTCGCGGTCTGTTGACGCCTCCCTGCAGACCTACATGGAGCACCTCCGCCAACTCTACCCCTCCATGTGCGTCATCGACCTCGACCCCAACGATCCGCTGACCACCTCGGATGAGGTGCTCTTGAACCGTCTGCGCTGCCGCTACGGTAAGGTGACGAACGAGGCGGGTGATGTGGTGCTCTTCAGCCCGCATCTCTATTACGCCGTCATCCCGTTTGTGGACCTTCTGCAGTGCCCCGGCTTTTATGAGCGCTACCGGCTGTTGGTGGAGGCGTTGGGGGAGGAGGCGGTGCAGTCGCCCATCACCACGAGCGGTCTCTTCATCATCGAGGTAGGCTTCCAGGTGGTGCATTACGCGCTGGACTTCTTCGTGATCAACGGCAACGACGTGTCGCCTGGCGTGACGGCAAAGGTGGCCGCAGACTTCAAGCAAACGTTGCTGTTTGAGAGCGTCCTGTACGACGCGGCAGTGCGCAGCTTGGCGCAGTGCATGCGAGCCCACTCCGTCGTCTTGTCAGGCCAGCAGAAGGCGCACACGGCGGTGGCAAACCTGGTAAAGTATCACCCCTTCCCCCCGATGTACTGCGGCAACGTCGTCGCCGCCTACACGATCACCGACCCCCGCGTCATGCGGCTGAAGAACCTGACTCCGAGTGGGTCGGCGAACAACGGCGACCTGCACGTGGGCACTGACGGCGTGCTGTACCTCTCCCCGCAGAAGCACAACCTGCTGCAGCGGGAGCAGACGAATGAGATGTACACGTACGGCGGCCTCATCGTGTGGGAGCGGGCCCAGCTCTTTGTCCTTCTAACAAACACAAAAGACGTGAACAAAGCCTGCAGGGAGTCGAACCGCGACCTCACCCAACTTGTTCTCACGGCGAAGAACCTGCTGTTGAATCAGCTGCTAGACAGCACCCAGCAGGAGCGGTTGGATGTGGCGTGGCGGAAGTTTCTTGCCGAGAGCCGCCTCAGCGCGACCACAGGCCGTGGCAGCGCGGAGCGGGAGCTGCCGAGCTACGACGAGTTCGAGCTACTACGCGGCCACTCGCACAAAATTGTCCTGCACTCCTACGTGCCGGTGCTGCAGATGATTTTGGAGCCAATGGAGTGGAGCGGCGACTCGCGGCGACTGCGGGCCGTGTGCGGGCAGCTCTTTCCCGATCACATCTTGCACGTCCTCAACCGCCAGCGGCCGTCGCGGGATGGGCCGGAGGCGGCGGCCACCACGCCGCACGCCCGGCACTACGAACACCACGCAACCGCCAATCCATCGCTGACAGGGCTACTACCGCGGTATGGTGCGGGTGCCGGCGTACCCCCTACAGTCGGCGGCTACGACGTCCACCGACTCTTCATGTCGCACTGCTCCACCGGCTGGTTTGTTGTCACCTTCGCCTCCAGCAAAGGAGAGGAGAGCGGGTGCTTTCTGGCGATGGAATGCTTCTCCGACCCGCACCGCCCGTTTGGCGCCAGCATCGTGGTGGAGGAGTTAAGTCTCTACTGCAAGCCCTCCCGTGCGCCGCAGCAGCACCGCGTCATGACGTTTTTGAGCGAGGAGGAGCAGTTGTTGGTGGAGCGCTTCGTGCGGCTTATCAACAGCTCCGTGTGGTCGAGCGTCGTGCCGTGCCCATCGCAGTTTATGGTGTGATTCGGAAGCGACAGCTTCTTCTTTGTTTTCCCCAGAAACTCAGTGCTCAGGTCTGGTTAATTCTTTTTTTTTTCGAACCTTTCTTCAGGTGCTTTTGCTTTTTGTTGTTGTTTGTCTACTCTTTTCGTCCCTTTTCACTGCAGCTATATACTAAAAATATAAATATTTAGATGTATTACTTTTGCTAAAGATTAAATGTGTCACACGGTGAGACCAGCTCTCGCTCACAGAGCAACACCTACTACTGGTAGTTGCGTTTATTTACGGATGATTAGAAAACAGTTTTGTACCTAGGCTGTGCCATAAACTTCTCTTATGCCTTTCCGCCTTTTTATCAACTCACTATCTGCTTTGTTTCCCGCTTGCTTTACTGTGCACACGTTTTCACAACAATTCTTACCTTTCAAAGACGCATCTCCGACAACAAAGTGGGACGTTTTGAGCCTTTCCCTTGTTGACAGTGAGTCTGCGATTATCAGATGAGCGCAGCTTATAGCTCAGCTACGCTGTATCGCCTTTCATCGCTTTGCGAAAGTTATGGGCATCAATCAGATCCCGACACGGCGCAGTCAGTCTCCGTCTCCGACGGGGTGTCCGACGGCTGTGTGGACCACGGCCTCACCTACTCGGAAGCGGAGCCGATGCGGCCACCCGACAACGTGAAAAGTGCAAGCAAGACTGCTCTCCTCTCTGTCCAAATTGGCGGTCGTGGACTGTGGGTGCAGTGGAACACGACAAGCGGCGCGGTGCGCGTCAGCACCACGAGTGGCAGCAGTAGTAGAAAAAGCAGCACACGCTCTAGCAGCGCCGCTCTCAGAGATGATTGGACGAATGCGGCACGGCTTGTGGCAAAGGAGGGGGCGACGTCGGTGCAGCTCACCGTCCTGCATCGCGCCTTTGGCGTCTACCTGGACGGTCAGCGCGTGATGCGCTTTCGCTCACCGGTGCTGGTAAAGCCGTCGCTGCGCGTGAGGTTTGCGGCTGACGCGACAGTCTACGCCATCGTCCCCTGTCGCCCAAACGCACCTGTCCCCACTGGTGTTGCCGCGATTGTTGCGGCAGCACCACCACACAAAAGCCCCCCTCTCTCCTCTCGCCCAGCGCCGCCTCCTGCACGACCCGTCGTGAGATGTGAGCAGCAGGCCGCGTCCTTCTCTCCGCTGCCACGCAGACCGGCTCCTCTGATCCAGCAGGAAGCCTCAGCTCTCTCTTCCTTGTCTGGTACCTCTTCCAGTTCGTACAGAAACAGCAACGGCGCTCCGCTTTTCGCTGACACGTCCGACTCATGGGTGACGGGGCAGGTGGTCCTTCCACAGGGAACAGAGGAGCGATGCCCTGCGCGTAAAGTCTCCTCCCTCGAGCTTGACAAGCGGAAAGCAACAGAGCCAACTTCAACGGAGCAACAGACGCAAGCTGCGGTGGGTCTTCTGGGCAACCACACACCGCAGGCTGCACGTTCAGTTATTCGATACTTTGTGCCCATCGAGGACGCCACGACAGCGTCCTCCGTGGCGGCGTTTGAAACGGCAGAGGTGGTGATCCCCACCACAATTCTCGTAAACACGAATACGAACAATACGGATCTGATGACGTTGGCGAGTTTGGATCAAGAGCGGCACACATCCGACGTCTTAGAGTCGGCCGTAGTTGTCCACAGAGTGCACTCCAGCAAAGAGGCTGTTGATCGGGTCACTGTGACGAAGCAAAGCGCAACTCAGCCGATGCAGAAGAGCGTGACGTCGTTATCACCTCCGGTTTCTAGCGAGGCTTCCTCAACAGAAAACAGAAGTAATCATAGATCTGTACACGATCACCAGAAACAAAAACGTTCACCACGACCGCAGCAGCAACAGAAACGGGTGAAGACTCCATCACAACGCCAGCTGTCACTGGAGCAGCCGGCCACACTATTTGCATGGGGCCCGGTGGTGTCGGTGAACTCACCAGACTGGCAAGCTCTGGCGGCGCGGTGGAGTGAGTCAGATCGGCAGTGCAGCTCGCCCACAAGCACGTCTGACACGTCGATGGACGCCTTTGCGGCAGCCCTGCTGTCACGGCGATGTCATCAGGGACAACAGCAGAAGACACCGAATTCGCCGTCACCTCAGACGCCGCTGCGTCACGAGCAACGACAGAGCGAAACGGTTCATAGAACGAAAATGAAGACGCAGAGTGAGGGTGATACTGCTGCACCTCGTGTTGCCGGGCGTGGTGGTAGAGGTGTGTCCACCAGCGGCACCAGCGGCAGTTTTTACTCCAGCGACAACTCGAGTGGGGGCGCACTGCGGAGCAGCGCTGCACCGAGGCAGCGAGCCATCTCCAACGCAGCCTCTACTGCAGCTTCGTATGAGGAGTGGCTTCGCAGGCTGCAGCGCGACTGCGCTGAGAGCAACCAAAATGGCACCAGCTTACTCGCCGTGAAGGCCAAACTGCGACTACGACAGCGGGTGGCGGTGACGCCGTTCGTGGTGGAGACATGCGGTGGCACCACCAGTCGCTACCGTCCGCTTGCCTTTAGCAGAGGGGCCTCACAAAACGGCTCGCAACAGAACGCAGAAACGGGTACTAATTTCAAAGCGACCTCGCACATCACCTCGCTTTTGCAGAGTCGCTCGATGACTCGGGGTGATGAAGGCAGCGCGAAGCCGCGGGTGTACGCACGCGCATTGGGGGAACTTGCCAGTCCGCACACAAAGTGCGTTCTGCGTGGGGTGTTGTGCCAGGCCCGGGAGATCAGCCCCGCAGAAAGGAAAGCCAGTTTCTTGCACGATGCACTGCACCGTACCTATGACGCAGCAACGGATCGCTTCAGCTACTTGACTGTACCAGATCTGCCAGAGTTGCTGTACAGTGCCTTCATGACGGTCAGTGCCGCGGTGATCACAAACCTTTCTCAAAATCGCCCGGTGCGGCGCCTGCGCTCGCCGCTGTTGTGCGCTGGCGACCTCTTTGGCAGTTTTAAAGATCTCCTGGTGCTGCTGGGCAACGCGGCGCACTTCGCTCACTGGTCAATGCTGCATGTTCCCCTCGTCCTGCTGGGGAACTACGTGGACTACGGGTGGCACAGCGTGGAGGTGGTGATGCTGCTGATCAGCTGGGCGTGCCTTCAACCTCTGAAGGTGCATCTCCTTCGAGGGCCTCATGAAGATGCGCAGGTAAACGGCAACTACGCGGCGCTGGGCAAGCGGTGTCTGCGCTACAAGTGCCGGCAGCGGTTTGGGGCAAGGAAGGGTGTGGCGCTGTGGAAGCGCATGAACCGCGTTTTCGCCCTTCTACCAGTCGCCGCGGTGGTGGACGAAGGCGTGTTTATGACGCACGGTGGCGTGCCTCAGCTGCTGCCATGCCCAAAAAGAGGTATAGCCGGCGCTGGGGGCGGTGTTGGCAGTCGCGTGCGCGAAGGTGCCGGCCGCGCTCTGTACAGCAACACGTCAGGAATCCCAACCCCCACCTCGACGGTGGTGGAGTCAGCGTCAAAGGCGTCTTCGAGGCGTCGGAGTTGTTTTCAGGGAAGTGAAGCTGCGACGGAGTCTGCAGAGCGGAGGAGTGAGCTTGCCTCTTGGCGGCCACCGAGTGCGGTCCAGGTGTTTCCTTTTACCGAAGGGAGCGCAGCGGACTCTTCTCAGAGCAGCGACAGCGCCCAGCACGGAGATCACTTTAATATTTTGACGGAGGCTCAACAGTACGCGGCTTTGCAAGCCGTCTTACTTCCCGTAGACATCCACTCTTGGGTAAAGAAGGCCGTTGTACCATTAAAAGCAGCTGCAGCAGCCAGCTCGCACAGCTTCGAAGCCGAAGTGACGGCGGAAAAGGCTGTGGTGGGGAGTCAACTGTCCACTGGTGTCTCTCCAATGGACACTTTGGTCGAACACGACGCCGCCTCCGCGTGGGAGGCGCCCTCGTCGCCATCCTCCTTCTCGTCTTGCGTTTCCCACAACAAGCGCAATTTTGCAGATCATCGCACCGCGACAGACCTCTCTCTGTGGTGCATCGACCCTTTTCCTCATCCGTCCCCGGAGGGACTCCACAAGAACGCGCAGCAGGAGACGGCCTTCATGGCTCCACCAGCCGCGCAGGCCGCCCCCGGCTACGCGCCGCTTTCAGGCCCACCCACCGCGGACTTCTCCTACTTTGCCCACATCCGCGCCGTCGCTGCGGGGAGTGCGGCTTCTGCGGACTGTAGCCACCACAGCAGCATTCATTGCCCCCATGCGCCGTACCCGCGCCACTACCACGCCAACGGCCGTCACACCCCGTTGGTGCACCTCAGCAGCGCGGACAGCGCGGGCCACGTGGTGCTGTCGAACGACGCACCGTCGGCGCTCATCTCGAGTAAAGCACCACCGGCACACGCATCGGCCATGGTGAGAGCAAAGCGACGCGTTGCTTCGTCTTCTTCTTTCTCCCTGTCGTCGGACCACGCAGCAAACAACGCAGCAGTGCACCGCAAAGACGGCGCTGCCCGCGCGTCCGCGACGCCGACGGTCACAGAAAGTGCCTTCGACGTGCCACCACAGGCACTTTCCGCCATGCCGACAGAGGTGGACTTCGAGGAGCTTCTCCTCGCCACGTCCATGGACCACTGCAACTTCTCTACACTGCAAGTTAACGCTGCGGGGTGTGACGACGACGACGAAAACTGTGCCGGCAGCGACGCACCTACAGGAGATGACGCGGCGCGGCGGAGACGACGCCGCCTCGTGCGGGAGCTGCTGTGGAATCGACCACGAGACGCGGCCGCAAAGGCGCAGCAGCCGGCCGAGCCGATTCATTTTGAAAAGGGCCAGGTGCGGCCGTCGTGGTGGATGCCGCGCGAGGTGCGGTGCTGCCGCGATCACAGCTCCTCCGTGGAGACGGGGTCTTACTGCTGTTGCTGCGTCTTTGGCTCATGGGGTCTCCTGCACTTTCTGGAGCGCTTTGACTTCTCTCTGGTGGTGCGTGGTGGATCGGAGGAGGCGCAGGACAACTGCGGCGCGCTGCTCTCGGACGAAGGCCGCCTGCTCTCGTTGTGGACGTGCACGCAACTTCAGAGGCGCCTGCTGCAGGCCGCCGCCTGTGTCGTGCAGCCCGGCTCCATACAACTGGCTACGTGGGGGACTTCGACGCTGGCCGACTCGCATAGCCAGATTCACCAGAGTCCGTACTGCAATGCGAAATTGCCGCCACACGATTGAATGGACCGGGACCAGGTTTCTGGGTGAATTGGCACAGGTGCATTTCAGACACAAGAGGCGTTTCCATCCGCGGCGCTCTCAAAAACCTGCTTTTTTTTGCGGTGAAGTTGTGCGTCACCCTAGCTGTGGATCAACACTTCCTGCAACCCCTTGTTTTGCGTTTAACCACAATTGTTTTTCTTTTTTTTTTTCTCGTTTGCACCTCACTCGACCAGTCGCGGTCGCATGTTTTTGTTTAATCTGACTGCACGGTTGAGTGAAAATATTTTTTGTATTTCTCTCCGCCCCCTCTTCCCTTTTATTTTGTTTTGTTTCACCCCACGTTAGTCAGAAGCATCGTAAAAACCAAAGATTTGTTCTGCCCTCACTTAAACACATTCTCTTTTACATGAAGCAAATTGACAATACAGACCAAAAATGAACAAACAAACTCGTTTCTTCTAATAGAAAGCGGAAAAAAAGGGTTTTTTTTTCTGAACAGTACAGATAAGTGAGAAACAAAATCATTCTATTAGTCCGTCAGCGCTTTCGTGTTGGCATGAGTTAAAAAAGGAAAAAAGAAAGGAAAAAAAGTTACTTGATAAACTTAAAGATTTTGATGATGCTTTTCTTTCCTTCCATTCCCGCTAAATCTTTCTGTTTATTCCATTTTTCCCTT
>MDUD01006982.1:797-11208 GCA_002216565.1 Crithidia mellificae | reverse complement strand
TGTTTGCGAGCGGGATGTGCTGCTTATTAAATCTGTTTAGCTCGTCGTCAAAGCTTTTGTGCAGTTCAAGATAAGCCTGCCACAAAAAAAAATTCTAAATCTCTCTAGACTATTATTTTACTCTTCTTTATCTCTTGCATGCAATTTGAACACTGACCGAACAAGCTGTATTTTGATAACACGAGAACATACACCGGAACATCACTAAAGGAAACAGCCAGAGTAGCACTCCTATTTCATTCTTTGTCTCCTTGCGTCTTAACGTCTGACGGCACTCTTCTCCCTTTCTCTCTCTCTAAAAGGGCTTACTAGCATAGTTCAGACAATAGTTCTCCTTTCCTTATTTTTTTCTGTTGAGTTTCCATTAGACTGATAGCCCAAAATGAGTGAGCGCAAGCCAAACATCAAGGTTGCGGACATCAGTCCAGAGATGCAGTCCGATGCGGTGGAGATTGCTACCAAGGCAATCAAGGAGCATCAGATGGAGAAAGACATGGCTGCACAGATCAAGCGGGAGTTCGACAAACGTTACTTTCCGACGTGGCACTGCATTGTAGGCCGCAGCTTTGGCGCCGATGTGGTGCACGAGAACAAAAACTTCATCTACTTTTACGTAGGTCAATTGTCCGTGTTGCTTTGGAAGACGGGGTAAGCCCCTTTACAGGCACGCCGGTCCTGATCGACATTTAGGCGTAGCAAGCTTCTATTTTGTTGTTGTCATTCCGTAAGGTTGTCTTTGCGTGATTGTTAGTAGTATGTTGTGTTGCCGTGCACGCTATTTTACCTTTTCTTGGTGTTTATCGGCATCCGACACGTTACCGGTTTTTTTTGTTGTTGTTTTTTTGGTGCGTTTCCGAAAAGCAAGATGGTGTACGCAATAGAACACCAATTATTGCTCTTTTTCTTTTCTTATGTACATAATTTGTGGTGTGCACCTGCACACGTGCACTGCTCAATTTATAGAGTATTTGCAATGTATACCTAGCGGTGATGCAAAAAAAAAAAGAAAATTTCAACGCAACATATGGAACTGCTGGGGTTTCTTATTTAATCCTACAACACACTTTCAACACTCTGTCTATGTGTGTGTGTCTATTGCAGAGCGGTGCGAGGGAGAGGATAGGCACTATTGTGGTTGAGCTCTCAAAGTGCCCTGCCACACCTGTAATATTATTTTTAGTCTTTAGAAACAGTATTTTTTATTTGCGACGCCAAGTAAATTGTCTCAATGCCACGATATTACCCCTTCTCTCTTCTTTTCCACGTGATTTTATGCTTAATTCTGTGTTGCAGCTGTGGTACAGTTTATTCATTCGGGTTTATAAAACGTACATTTTGCCTCTCTAGGCTTTCAACATCTCAGGAGGCTCATCAAATCATTTGCCCCCATAGTCAAGAATTGTACGTGTTGAGATGCTCGTCTGCGTGAGAGAGGTAGACAAGTCGGAGTTGGCGCGGCGTCATCGCCGACGCATCGCCGCGCCGCACTTCGAGCGCTATTACTCCCTCTACACAAACGAAACGAGCGCCACGCTGGTCGATGTGGTGGATAGCCGCGCACGCAAGACCTTCAACTACGACGTGCGACTCCAATCCGCGCAGGATCTGCAGGAGCAGGTGGTGGAGCCGCTGCTGCTCACCGTCCTCAGTCCTGATCGCGCCGCGCAGGCGGTGGTGGTTGTCGATGGCCTGGCAGGAAATCGATTCAGCACGTTAATGGATGCGGTGGACGGGGTGCTGGCCAGCACTGCCCGCGCTGCCGCGGCGCACCCGGACGTCGCCTCCCTCTCCTTCAGCGCCGTCACCCTCGAAGACAACAACACGCTGAGCGACATCTTACTGCCCGATCGCAGCCGAGAGGCCGGCGAGGTGACCATTTTGGAGGACACGCAGGAGCAATTTACCTCGGTGGAGGACGCTCACTACGTCGCGCTCGAGTCGGAGAGCGTCTGGGAGGCGGCGCTGCAGCGAGTGTCCAACGCCTTTGCGGCCTACCAGCACCAAATATTTAGTTTCATCTTCTCCTTCCACCCCTCCACCGGGCGTCCAAACACGACGATGCAGTTTGTGTCCTTCACTGTGAGCGAAGTCGCGCGAGGGATGAAGTCCTCTCGTCACGCAGTATCCTCCGCGGCCGGCCTTATCGAGTGCAGCTCCCCCACCCTCGCCTTCACCGCGACGAAGCTGCTGTACCTGCTGAAGCCGTCGCTGCTGGGTCAGCAGCCCGCCGCGTGGGTGGCGTGCTTTTCTCCTGTGAGTGTGGTGGAGGCGGCGGAGCGGGAGACGTTTCAAGAAGCCTTCGCAGTGGCGCAGACAGCATCGCGGCTCTACAGCTCCCGCATTGCGCTGCTCAACGCGTCAGCAGGACTGCCGCGCCAACATTTTCATGCCGTGCACGACTCGGAACAGCAACAGCAGCAACAGCAGCAGCGCGGGTCCTCTCTGTCTGAACGCAGTGCTCGCGGCACTACCGTGGACGCGGCTTTTGACCGGCTAAACAGCAGCGGTGACGACGCTCCCTTTGCGCGCCGTCCCTCTCCGCCGCCGCCCGCCACCTCTTATCCTCGGCCACCCACAGCCGTGTTGAAGGCGACGCAGGCGGCACAGACGGAGCCGTCTTACCTGCAAGACGACTCGATGGACCAACCTGCCGCGGCGGCACACGCGCGCCTGTCGCACCTCGTGCAGACCCCAGCAGAGGCACCGAAGCCGCGGCGGGCAGAGGCCGGCACCTCCACCCCTTCGCACGCATTGGACGCAACACCACGGCGGCAATCCGTGGGCGTGTCGGCGGCGGCACCAGCTCCTGCACTTCACGCGGAAGCACCGCCACCGGTGCAGCCACGCGAGTCGATCCAGCGCGGGCCGTCAGAGGAACAGTCATCCGTGCGGTACGAATTCGACACGTATCGTGCCGTTATGGAGCGGGCCATGTCAAAGCTTCGCGCGGACCTGCGCCAGTGCGTCGATCAACTCGCGGAGACGAAGGAGGAGATGCGCAGCCACCGCCGTCAGACGCGCGAGCTGCGCCGTGAGTTGGAAGTGGCCAGCGAGTCGCGGCACGCCACCGTGCTGGAAAACTCCGCACTGCGACAGGAACTCGCGCAGCAGCGGGAGCAGTACGTGCAGAAGGTGCAGGAGCTGTCGCAGCTCTCAACGCACGCTGGTCCGCTGGCCCGACGCGAGCCGAGCGAGGGAGCCACGCGTGGGCTGCGGGACGAGGTGGAGCTGCTGGAGGTGCGCGTGGCGGAGCTGACGGAGCTCGTTGCGTTTCATCAGTCAGAGATCAGCGACCACGTGTCCAAGGAGAGCGCGTACCGCCAGCGCATCCTCGACTTGGAGGCTGCGGTGCGGGAGAAGGAGCGCGAGGTGATCTCAAGCAGAGCCACCGCACAGGAGGCGCGACGCGTGGCGGAGGTCGCCGCGGGGCAGCGCGCCGTGCCGCCCACGATAGCCGCGGCGGCCGTGACGGAGCCGCCGCACTCTCGCACGAGCAGCGCGGTGCTGCGGGAGGATCTGCACGACGTCGAGGACCGCGCGGCGGAGGTGGAGCTGCACCTGCGCACCGCACTGAATGAGCTGCAGCGGGAGCGGGCGCAGCGCCTGCAGCTAGAACAGCTCCTGCAGCGACGGGAAAAGGAGGAAGTCACGCGTGCCGCGGTGGCAGCGGGGGAGCAGAAGACCGATTTGATGGTGCAGAACCTGCAGCAAACGTACGAACATCAACTGCGCGAGTTGCGGGCGGAGATGATGGGTTTTCGCTCGCAGCTGGAGCAGCAGATGCCGCGCTCAGCGCCACCTACTCCGTCGCCAAAGGTGCCAGACACGTCGCGGCCGCCAACACAGACAGCACACGTCGGGCAGCCTCCTCCTGCTGCTTCCTCGTTGTCGCCGCCCGCCGCGACGCTCTCGGTCAGCAACGCGTCGTCGGTGCGCGGTTCCCCGTCCGCTGCGCACTCCTCCGTGCACGAGCAGCCGCTGCCCACCCAGTCTCCGCAGCCGCAGGCCCCCGCACTGCCGCCTACCCCGTCGCAGCCTTCACCGTTGCCGGAGCGCAGCGGCATCAGCGGGCGTGGCGTTGGCGGAGGTGGCAGCCATCAAACGAGTACACCGATTAACGGTCAGAGAGAAGGTGCCGCTGCGGCACCGAGCCAGCGGAGTTCTGCACGTTCGTCACCTGCGAAGGCGTCCCGTCGCACCCAGTCGTTTGAAGAGTACATGCAAGAAGAGCCGCACTACGAGCTGCACCGCGCGTCTTTCCTGCGTCCACGCCCACGCCCTACGGCCTAAGGACTCAAGCAAAGAAACGTAGTGCACCGCCTTGCCCTCCATTGCATTTGCATTTACGCATGTTTACAAATTTTAGAGTTTAGACTTCTTTTGTGTTTCCACGTCCATTTACTTCCCCATCTTCTGTTTATCTTATGTATCTGTACACTTGTCTATAAAAAACAAAAAGGTTATTTTTCAGTGCAATTCTAATTGTAATTTTTTCTCATTTCGTTGCTTTTACTAGCAATATCGTTTTTGCGAATGTTGCGATTCAAGAGATGCTGCTCGAAAAACGCAGATCTATTGAGCGCTGACTAATGTGGGACAGCTGATGCGCAATAAACGGGCGAAGAGGAAAAGCCCTTTTTACAGGGCAAAGAAGCTCGCAGAAAAGAAACAAGAATCTAATTCACCGCAGCTGTGTTCTCATTGTTCTTCTTTCTCTATTTCTCTCTCTTTCTTCTTTTTCCTCCTCTAACGTATAAAACCATAACTCACAGGAAGCAAACAGAGGTACGCTTTTGTTCCCCCTCTTTTCTAGTACACTTATGGAGAGCAACAGTTGTGCTCCTACCACACACTCATATATATTTATTTGCCAACACTCCCCTGTGAAGAGTCATGAGCGGTGCCCCCGCCAAACGACGTCGTCTCGACAGTGACGATGACGAGGACGAATACGTGCAGCCACACCGCAGCTCACCTCTGTTGACTTACGCCGTCACTGCGGCGCTGCCCACGGACGAGGCTTTTCCCGACGACGACGAGGCGATGGACAACCATGAGAACGCAGTCTCCACAGATGCCAACGCACCCCGCCTGGAGAATGCATCACTGGACGATGTTCAGGGCACACACACCGAGGTGGGCTCCGCGCCGGCAGCCGCATCGGCTCTGACGTCGAGCACGGCAGATGCGCCGGCCACCGCGGTCGTGTTCGACGACGACGAAGACGTCCCGGTAGAGTACAAAGGGCTCTTCTCGACAGAGCTGCTGAACGTGCTCCTCGTGCCCCTCGACGCCATTTGCAAGCAGAAGACGATGACGGACAAACTGCTTGCGCAGTACCTGCCTGCGACAGCCGCAGCGGGAAGCTCGTCTGCTGCGGTGGGCCTACAACGTTCGAGTTATCACAACGTGTATGGTATTCCACCTGGCTTCCGGTGGGATGGCGTGGTGCGTGGACGAGGCCCGGTGGACTGAGATTGCTGTGCCAGTAAAGGGGATTCTGCGTTGGCGTGATGCATAGGCCTTTTTTCAATCTTTTTTTTTTGTGAATGCCAGGAGGCAAAAACTGAGGCATGGTTAACGCCACAAGCAAGAGCGCATGACTAACTGTACAGTGCCGGGGAAACAAACAACAAAAACAACACAATAAATATTGAATCATGACATATTTCAAGCACTTCTGCGATAAGTTTTGCTGGTAGGTTTCCGTTAAACAACGCCTCTAATTTGTCGTTACTGTAGGAATTTAGTTTTGCTGTGCCCGGCACATGACCATCTTTTCGCACCTGCAAAGAATTTAATTGTTATGTACCTATATCAGCGCTAATTTTATTCCTTTTTTCACATTCTGCGTAGTTTATTTTCCGGTACTTTTGATTCATAGAATTCAACACCAAAACCTCAAATTATGACATCTGACTTGTTCGGCAACTAAACATTTATTTTATTGCTACAGGCGTATCGAAGGCACATTGCCATTACACAAAAACAAAACTCTTCTCTTTACCTTTTTTTCTCGGCTTTCATCGTTACAACTATTGCTTTCCACCATGCAGTCTTCGCAAGAAGAAGCTGAGCCTTTCACGCGAGAGGAGGAGACGCGGCTGAATCAGCTGCAGTACCGCGTGGAGCACAATAACAGCCTTACGGAGGACGAGTCTCTCGAGCTGGCGCGGCTGAAACGGCGCTACCACACGTTTATCGAGGAAGGCGAGCGACGCTTGCGGGAGGGGGCACCGCAGCCGCGGCAGACCAGCAGCACCTCCACCGCCACCACGCAGTCGGACGGCGAGGACGGCGCGATGTCCACCGCCTTTGCGCGTGCAGGCCGCGCGGCGTACTTCTGGGGGTCCCTCGTCGCCACCGCCGTGCCCGGCTACGTTGGGCGCATGACCGGCGTCACGACTGACTTTCTGCACTGGAACTGGATCACGCAGAACGTGATTCTTGGCGCCATTCCGGTTGTTACGCAGGTCGGAAGCAGTGGCAACCACCTTTTACAGCTGAAGGAGCAGCTGGAGCAGCGCCACGAGACGCTCGGGCTAGTGGTGGCGTGTTTAGAAGAGGAGGAGTTGGACGGCTACGGGATGAACGTGATCCAATTTGCGAAGGAAGCGGACTGGCGACGCACCATTCAGCCCGACATTGAGTTTGTGCACCTGCCCATGGCGGACACGACCGCTGGCACTCCGCTGCCGGCGGTGGCGAAGGCGGTGATGCGGATGGAGGAGTGTATTAAGCGGCGCCATCAGAGCGTGTACGTGCACTGCAAGGCAGGCAAAGGACGCAGCTGGATGGTGGTCATGTGTTACCTGACCACGTGCGGGGGCATGGCCTTCGCCGAGGCGGCGGAGGCGATTCAGGAGAAGCGAGTGCAGGTCAATCCATCGCCAGCGCAGAAACAGTTTGCGGAGCAGTTTCCCTTTCGCTTTGCACACTGGAAGTCGCTTTACGACAAGTAACTTTTTGCCTGAAGTGCTTCTTATGCCGCCATCAATGTCATGCACTCTACTTTTGCTGTGCTCTGTTTGCGCAACTCTCATCCCTTTTTTTTTACCTGTTTGTGCAAGGTGTGTGTCTGACTGTCGCATAATGCCATTATCAAAAAAATTGTTTCTATATGCTGCTGATTTTTTCTCTTTTCTCTCTCTTTTTTTGCGTAACGTTGCGCTATTGTCTAAGTTTCTCTTCCCTGTTCCGTATAGCAGCATTTGCAGTAAAAGCAACGATCTCACGCTGGCTAATCAAAGAGTGTGTTCACTTGGAAAGAAAATTTTGCTCTTTCTCTTCTCGACATTGTTGGCGGCTAGGCCAATTTTACCGTCGCATGTTTTTTTTCTCATTGCAACCAAACGTTACTTTACTCATTTCAGAGTTGCCTTTTTTTTTGCTTACTTGCTTACAACCAAGATAATAAATATACTTTTTGAGAACCTTTCAACACTTTAAGGGTATAACGACGACAGAAAAGAAGTAGATCCACTTGATTATTGTTGCTGTTAAACCGTGACGTGATGCAGCATTGCCGCGCTGTAGAGCGGTCGAGTGTGTATCTATTTGATGACGTGCAATGCTTTTAATCTTTTCCAGTTCGTACTCCAACTCAATTTGTATCCGTGGCACGTTGCTTTATGCTAATCAAGTTTGTGCATTGATGTCATCCAACTGGTACTTCAGTCTGATTTTGCTGCTTCAACCCTGCAAGCTTCCCTTCGCTCTCCTTCGACTACGCACAATTGCCTGCTCGCTTTTTCTCCGCTCCTCCTCTTCGTTGTTTTTTTTATTGTATTTTTGTTACCTCGAATTTGGCCTCACTGTGTCTTCTTTATTTTACCACCAAGAAACTTTACAAACATCAGGAAGAAACATACTGAAGCTAAATCCTATCACAAACGCTCGTCTTTGCGTGTGTGGATCTTGATCATTTCACCTGTAGTGTTGAAACTTCCATCGGCTTTTGTTGCTTTTTCTTGTCTTATCACACACACACACACACACACACACAATGTCACTCTCCGAGGCGTGTGACGCCATCGCCGGCATCTCCGACTCCACCACGCACCCCGAAGTCATCGCCATTGCACGGCAGTGCGAGCCGCACCTCGGCAATGCGGCTGAAATTCTCGACGCTCTCGAGAACACCCTCTCTACCTCCACCGGTGCCCAGCGGCTGATGCTGTGGTTTCTGGTGGACCGCCTGGCAAAACAGCACACGCTCTTCTGCGATGCACTGCGGCCTAAGCTGACGCACCTCTGCACGCACTACGGTGTGCCGCGCAACTCGGCGGAGTGGAGTGATTTCATCACTCTATTGAAAAGTTCCCTTTCTGTTACCTTTGGGCAGACAATGGTCTCTTTAATCTTGCTGCAACTCGGCGAGGACGCGCGGTCGTCGTCGAACCGCAATGCAAATCACAACAACAACAATAACAGTGCTCAGCGCAACAAGCGCAACAACACCGCGCTGACGGTGCACTCGAAGGCACTGCGCACGGCGGGTGCCTTCATGACGAAGGCCATCGCAGTGGAACGCGGCGCCGAAAACCGCCACGCCCTGCAGGTGAAGACGATGGACAGTCAGATGGCGATGAACGTGGCGAGCAGCTACGCACCGGCGCGTCCGGTGGAGATTGTGGTGCCGGAGATGAAGCCGGATGCCGACGCCCCGCGAGGTTTTATGCAAGCCCTCCCGGAGGGCTACGTGGAGAATTACCAGGAGATGCGCCGCAAGCGTCTGCGGGAGATGATGGAGCGGAGCCGCGATGAGCAGGACCGCAAGCAGGAGCAGGAGATGCTGCGCCGCGTGCGTCAAGACGCTGCGGGTGAACTCAGCGGGGGCGCCGACGGCGGTGGCGGCAGCGGCGGCAGCACCTCGGCAGCACCCGCTGCGGCAGGCAGCAGCAGCCACGGCAAGGGCGACGCAGGATTCTATCCGGACTACTCTGACATTCAAATGCCGCTGGAGTTCCCACGTGACGAGTTCGGCGTGAAGCGCGGCAATTTCCCGATGGGTGTGCGCTTTATTCGTGACGCCATCGCCGCCTGCGGTGGAGCCATCGAGTTGGATGTGCTGACGAATCGCATTTCTACCCTGGCCAACCGCGAGGCCGTCGCCGAGTTCGGCAACGTGCGGGAGTTTCTGTTAATCCACTCCCCCACCTTCAACGTCGTCAACGAAGGCGGGCAGTGGGTGGTGCGGCTGGTGGGCGACAAGAACACGGAGGAGGCCACGTGGAAGTCGCTGCAGTGCCCAGCGTGTTCGAAGGTGGTGCGAGGCCGCAACTTCGCGCGGCATCTGAACTGCCGGCAGTGCATCACGGCGCAGATTGCTCTGGGCCTGCAGGACGACGCGGAGGGCCGCGGCCCGATTGCGGAGCTCGCCTACGCGGCAAAGCGCATTCTGGCAAAGCGGGAGAGCTGCGACGACGGTGACATCGACGTGATGGCCGACTGCCTGCAGCGCGCAGCCGAAGTCCGTCGCTTCCGTCTTGGCTCGACGCGTCAGTTCGCGCCGATCATGAAGGCGATGCGCGTGGTGCGGGACTGCTGGCTGGCGAAGAAGGGCGTGACGGAGGTGGCGGAGGCGGAGGTGACCGCGGCGGACGTGTCCATTGGCAACCTTTTCCGCGTCTTTGGTGAAAACATCCACCGACTGCCCATTGCGTGGATCGAGATGGGGGATGTGATCGACATGTGCTGCCGCTTCACCGACTACGTGAAGCCGCCCTTCAACCCACCCCCGCGTCCGGCTGACCCGCGCATCAGCCTGCAGAACGAGTACCCGGGCTTTCTTTTCTGCGAGAGTGAGGTTGACGATGAGGACGCACCCAGCGACAACGAGGACGAGTTCTCCGATGACGAGGCGCCGGCTTTTACCTTCGCCCCACCCGTCGATGTTGCCGAGTCGCTTTTCACGGCAGGGTTTGAGCGCGACACCAAGCGGCTGCAGCACCGCATGCGCACCGCACCGCCGATGGTGCTCCAGCGCGTGCTGCAGACAGACGGCAGCCAGACGCAGTCGGAGATGTACGCGGAGTTTGCGCGAACGGGTCGCCAGGGCTTAGGTCGAGGTCATCACGGCGACCACCGCACACGGCGCTTTCGTGGTGGCGGCGGCGGCGGTCGTGGTGGTGGTGGCAGAGGCGGTGGTGCCTACCAGGGCCGAAACTTCCCTCAGAATCGTTCTCATTAAAGTCACTGCTGAGTGGAAAAGTGCAATGTATGAATAAAGGTATAAAGTCTGGATAACGGCTTGATGTTGGCAACCTTCCGTCGTTGCAGTTTAAAAAAAAAGAAAATGTGAAAAATAAAAAAAGAAAAAGGGCCCTACTGTTGTTGTGGATGAAAGCAGCAGAGTCTAACGCTCAGTGTTTGCAAAGCACGCTTTTTGAGAGAGACGAATTCTTGCGGC
>MDUD01006973.1:0-12143 GCA_002216565.1 Crithidia mellificae | reverse complement strand
GACAAAAAGGTTTGCCTTCGACGTCGTACTTTTAGTTCTAGTTACCGGCCAAGCTTTCTTTCTTTGCAAAAAAAATGCTAAACTACTTCTTTGTTGCTGCTGCAGTAGGTGTTTTGACTCTGTCACACACTTGACTCTCCTGATAAACGCAACCAGCTACGAGAAGTAAAAGAGAAAAAAAAAACGCTCTCGGTGGAACGGTAAGCAAAAAAAAAACTACTTGCAAATATCCACAGAGTTTGATAAATGATAGTAAAGAATAGCAAAATCGACAACGTTAGGAGAGAGAACAATACGGTGAAAGTGATGCAAACACAGCCCCAAAATCATTCATTGATCATTATTTCGTTAGGCTTAAAGACAGGAATTAGGAATCGCACTAGTAAAAATTACTACCGTGAGTGAAATAGCCGCCACGCGTGCGCAACTGTGCATCAGCGAGCTCTTTAACTCACTTGACTAATAGAGAGCAATTTCGCAACGACATAGCGCTATGTGCAAAAATGATGAAAACATAAAAAGACTTTATTTTGTAAATATTATTAAGATTAGAGCACAATTTATTAGCCAGCGTGCTCTTTAGCTTTACTCGCAAGACACACACACACAAACACACAAATACTCAGCTGCACCCTATACACACCGCTCTGATACAGCAATACACAGTCAGAAAAAACTACTAGCCGTAAATATCCAATGCTGTTAGCAGCATGTCGTGCGCTGACAAGGAGATTTTAACTACATTGTAAACATTCTAGTGCAAGTCCCAAGAACAACCGCAAGCTGCTCCTGCTTCACGGGTAGGCTCCGCTTCTGCACTCAATTGTGAAGGTTTTCGTTGCGAACCTGAGCACGCACCTTAACGCGACGCTTCTTGTGATCCCATTTTTTTGAGAGACTGTCACTGACCGCCGTGCCGCGGTCAATCATCTTTTCCTTTCGCTTTGCCTGTTTGCGTGTCAGTTGCTTCTTGTTCTTCTTCACAGGGGCGTCGAGGACCAGGTCACCAATGATGCGCACCGCACGCTTCACCGCCGCGTTGGTGGCCTCTTCTTGGCCTTCTGCCTGACTCGCGGTGCCGCCGTGCATGTCGCTTTCCAACTCACCATTTAAACGAGCCATCTCACGGTCGACCTCGTCCTCAAGCTTCTCGGACTGCTGATCGTTGCGCCGCTCCAGCTCACGTTGTGCACGCTCCACCTTGCGCTTCTGCACCGTCTTGCGGTGCGCACGCTTCTTCGCCATCTGCTTCAGCTTTCGCACGAGCTTCGTCATGGTTAGCTAAAAAGTGTCAAAAAAATCCTTCACAGAAGAATAAAATGGGAGAAAAGTAGGAAAAAACCCCTCCGCTTCTAAAACAAAGGCAAGTTTGTAAGATAAAGCAACATTCGAGGTTAGAAGTAAGAAAGATTAAAATATTCAATAGAGAGTTGAAATCATAGCCGAGATGCATTCACGCTACATTAGAAAATGGAGGCAAGCGCCATTGAGTTCGTCGACAATGCTTTTCCTTTTGTTCCCTTTCATGTAAAATAACATTGACGTCAAGGCAACGTTTAGAATAACCATACTTTTTATTTTACGCACTGATCAATACCTTTGCACTTAAAATGTTGAGTGATAACATTGATTTTATGTGATCTTTTGTTGAAAAAAGGCATAGCCGAGTACAGAAACAAAGAAGAAGAGAATTAGATCCAATACAGATGTGGCAGCACTGAGTCTCTCGGCTTCTTGACTGCGTAAAATCGCTCAGTACCCGTCAAACTTCACAAACTTCTTTTTCTCTTTCTTCAACCACTGATTGTACAGCACCGCAGAGGTGTTCGCGGCACGGTCAGACGCGAGCATGCGCTCCGGCATCGTCGGCATCAAGCGGAGCACGTCAGCAACCTGAAAATCGCGCGGATCCGTCTCTGTCGCACTCGACAGCATCGATTCCTCGAAGGCGTTCAGGTGCTCTGCCACCTCCTCTTCCGGCGCCGGTGGCGTCCACGTCGCGTGCAGCAGGGCGTCGGCCATGGTCACACTTTCCCGCACCGCCGCGACGTCCTGCGGGCAGCTCGAGAAGCCCTCCAAGAGTAGCTCAATGAAGCGGAACGAGGCGTCTGGGTTGGTGCTCTGCAGTTGTGCAAAGCGCTCCGTCAGCTCCTCAAACACGCGCGTGGTGGCGGAGAGATCGCGTGGCATTTGGTGGCTGCGCCGGAGTCGCTCCCGGAGGGTGTCGCCGGCCTTGCCGCCATTGCTGCTTCCCGCCCCGGACACCGCCGAGGTGTTCACCGCAGGACCGGCCTGTGAATCTGTTGGGTAGAGGCGGGCGTGCTGCGCACACAACCGCTCCAGATCTTGAAACGCGTCCTGCGTGGCCTGCGAGAGGGACGGGGTGGCGCGACGCAGCACCTGCGCCGAGTGCGGCGTCGTCGGCTCCTGCACAAGCGGAGTGCCAGTTCCAAGCGGCATAAAAACATCACGAAACCGCGGGGAAACATCCCACTCCGTGTCCTGCAGGGAGAGCAGTGTGAGGGCGGTGTCCACCGGGATGCCACCGCTTGTGTACGTGGCAGAGGGCGGGGTCGCGGCGGCGGCGGCGGCGGCGGTAGCGGTGCCGCTGCTGTTGTTGCGTGACGCCGCCGCCGTTTCTGCGAGTTGCAGCGCTGCCGGTGGCATCTTGCGCTTGTTCGCGTTCGCCACCGCCTCTGCAATGCTAATCACGGCGCGGTGCTGCTCCAGCTCTGTGTGCGAGCGGTGTGCCATAAAAGCGGTGGAGCGCAGCACCCCCGCCGCCGTCGGCCGCTTCGTCGGCGCGGGCTCAAGGCAGCTGCGAATGAGGTGCGACATCCCCTCAGGCGTGTCGGTGGGCAGCAGTTCGGTCAGGCGGTTCACCTGGGCGTGAACGAGGTTCACCCGCTCCGCACGGGTCGTCTGTGCAAACTGCTTGTGGTTCAGAGTGCACAGGAGCGTCGTGATCAAACCAAGCGTCCAAATGTCCGCCGCACCGAAAGGGCCAGGCTCGTTGCTATCCGTACTACCCGTGCCACCGTGAGGTGGCGTGATAGGGTTGCCTGTGAGGATTGGGTTCCACGTTGACTCCCAGTAGGCGAGGTGGCGCAGCTCTGGCGCGCGCAGCGGCCGCGCCTCGTCTGTCCAGCACGACTCTGTCTCTCGGTTCTGCTGCGACGTCTCCGACACGAGGGCCGCCACCGCATGCGGAAGATAACGCTCTCCCGACTCCTGCAAAAGACGCACCGCGCTGAGGGGCAGCCGCACGCTGATGAAGCCTTTGTTCTGGTCCAGCGTGATATTGACCGAGGGCAGCTCGCGACACAGCACGTGGGCGGTGGAGTGAAGGTAGTGCAGGAGCTGTGCAAGCTGGTAGGCGATGGCGGCGGCGTCACGCTGCAGCTTCGCGCTGCTGGGCACAAGACGACGTCGGGCCACGGCATCTGCGTAGTCGGCCAGCGTGCAGCCTTCGATGAACTCTTCAATGATCACCAGCGCTGACCCAGTGGTGGCGACGGCAACTGAGGTGGACCCAGCACTTGTCGAAGTTGATGAGTCGGACGACGCAGACACCGAGGCGGACCGCGCACAGGCGGCGGCGTTGTCGCGACTCACCACATCCCCACCCTGTGCCGCAGATGCGCTCTTTCTACGCGACGTGTCCGTTGTCGAAGTGTCACCTGTTGAAGTACTCTTGTTCGCTCTGCCTGCACGACCGCCGGATGGCGAGCTTACCTGGACAGCTCGACGCACCGCAGTGCAGACAGGAGCGCCAAGGGTGGGTGCGCAAAGCACCTGCTGCGTGTAGAAGACATCAAAGAGCGAGCGGAGGAAGGGGTGTTCGACTTGGCGCCGGAGGCGGACGTGATCCTGCAGCACCAGCAGCGCCGCCGCCTCCCGTGAAGGCCCAATGCCTTGCAGGGAGGAAAGCAGCGGAATGTACGTGACCAGAACCGTTTCCGCTAGCGAGTTGCTCTTGATATTCAATGGGAAAACACTCTTGTCTTGCCGTTGCGAAGACGGCGGTGGGGCGAGAGGGGCTGCCGCGGCTTCAGACAGCGCGGATGACTCAGCACCAGTTGGGCCGTCAGTGTTAGAACCTTTGAGGTGACGCGCGCGGAACGAGACCGCGTTCGCAAAGAGGGAAGCGTAGCCCACGCGCTCGGCGTCGAGCGTGCTCTCGATAGCAAATAGGTTCCCTTGCGTATCGTAAAACGTAGATGTCATTGATGTCACCGATAGGTACGGGGCTAAGCAGACTAAACGATGAGTTGTAAAAAGGTTTTAAGAGAATGAGCGCTCAGACGTGAGTAAGGCTTCTTACTACCTAAACAGCAGCAGAGCAGAACGAGTCTTTTCTATAAAGAAGGATAAAGCAGATGTAATGCAAAGCGGATGTGATTCACAGTTTCGCTACTGCACAACCGTCGCAAATAGATAACAAATACAATTGGGGAAAGAGAAGAGCTTTAAATAAAGAGGTGCCCGCTAATAGTACAAACATGACAAATTTGTTCTTTCGAGTAAAACATTTCAGCTTTGTGGCGCAAAAGATTGGAGTAATTAAAAACAGCAGTCCGTTTTCCACGTGTTTCAAAGCACGCCACACTGGTAAACACTAAGATTTGTTTCAGCAAAAAATAATGTAGCAGTTTATATGAACAAGCATACTGTACAAACAGAAAAGACAAGATTGGCAGCATTTAGCTGGCTCGCAATAACTTGGGTCACCAAGAGCATAAACATACCAGCAAGCAAAATAAAAAATGTTTTTACAACACAACCGCAACGCCAATGCGAGGTATGCGCACCTCCGAGTACTTCCTTTCTCTCTCATGACAAAAGCTTTTTCTGTCGCAACAGCTCCTCCAACCCCTCCTCGAACTCATTGCCGGTAATCAGCACACCTTTCTCATGGCGGTAAAACGGATTCTTCGTCACGGTGCGAGTAAAGACGTCCTTCATCAGCTCCGTCAAGATGCCTTGCACCAGCGCCGTGTTCATGCCCTTGTCGGTAAACAGGGCAACACGGTAGCCCGTCATGGTCTCCAAATAATGCACCTTGTACAGTGGCGTGTGCACCGCACGCAACCCGCCGGCCTGTGTGGAGGAAAGCTGCGAGCTGATGTGTTGGAGTGTGTACACGAAACCGGCTACAAGGCCATCTTCGCCGTGCTGCACAGCGCTGGTCCGCTTCCATTGCTTGGTGTAAATCGTGTCACCGTAGCGATTGAATATATAAATGGAGTAGAGCGTCATCTGTGACACGGCGATAGTTGAATGAGACTTGTGATTGACGATAAAGTTAAAGTTTTTCTTTTTTAGCTATCGATAAAAAACAAAAAAGTGTTTCCGCGCCACGTGCGCCTCAAAACTTAAGGTTATGTGTGATCGCAGCGTAAAGCACCGCAGCTTTTCAAAAAAAGAATATAAAGGCGACACAACGGAATAGTTCAGATGAAGGAATGAAAAGGGGTTAAATTTATATAAAAATACAACAGATTGAAAAAATACCCTTGTGCCTTTCTCCCTTTAAGTCAATCGAAACAACGGTTTCGAAATCGCAGCTGGGGTCGCTATCGTCCGCCCTCAACTGCGTTAACACAAAACATCAAATCCCACACCTAACTTGAACACTCTTCTTTCTTTTAAACATCTCTTCATCTTGACGACCTTATTGTCTGTTTTACAAAGTTGTTTTAACACAGTTATCGAAAGGAGAAAGAAAAGAATGTGAAGAAAAACATGGTCAAGCGCTATCCAATCAAGAGGTTAACTGCAATTTTATTTGTTCATCCAGAAGCCTCCCTGTCTCGCAGAAGAAGTGCGGTGTTACTTCCGCGTTGGTGGGCGGCGAAACGCACTGCTGATCTCGCGCTCATGCGTCAAGGCATCGCGACCGAGCGACTGGCGGTACTCGTCGATGATATTCGGCACCCAGTCCGGCATCGGCTTCGTCTTTGTCTTTGCGGGTGTCAGCCACGGGCTGGCGCGGCGTTGCTGCTCCGCTTTAATCATGCTCTGCACACGACGCTGCTCGGCATCCATCCAGTGATCGTAGTCGCTGCCGCGCCGCTTGCTGAGACGGCGCCATCGCATAAATTCATTCGCGAGGTGCGCCTGCGCACGCTGCTCCTCCTCATCCTGGTTGATATCCCGCGCACTCAGGTGCAGCCGGTTCACGCCAATGTCGACGGAGGCGCGTTTCGCCTGTAGCTCCACGGAGGACTGCGCCGTCTTCGCATCTGCCGGCAAGTAGTCCCAGTTGCCGCGCGGCCGCAGCGCGTGCAGGACGACGGACATGGAGATGAGCAGGTCGGATGGGGCCTCGGTCGGGGCGGGCAGGCTGTCCAGCAGGAGCTGCGTGGTGGGCCGCGCCACACGTGCGGTGAGGCGACGCACCATGTTTCGCTTGTGGTTCGGCCCTGCGAAGAGGACATAGCCGCCCGCGTCGTCCTCGTCGGCGCCGGACGGCCGGGTGAAGCGGTCGAGGCAGAAGTCAGACAGCGCGGCACGAGAGGATGCGGCGCCACTTTGCGGCACCGCACGTGCGGACGCTGCGTACGTTGAGGTTGGCTGCCGTGGCGTGGGCAGCAGCACAGGCGAGGCTCCCACCACGCTCGACTGAAAGACGCGCTGCGGGGCATCAGTGCGGCGCTGCGGAGGTGCTGAGCTTGACGACGAGACGCCGCCACGCGTTGGGGCGTCGCTGTCTTCTTGTGCGGTGTAACACAAGGGCAGCAAGTTGTTACGCTCCACCATGTGATTCAGCAACCCGTACACGTCGTCGCCGTCTTCCTCTTTCAAGGTGTAAATCGGCACGGCGGACTGAAAGTGAGCGCCGCGCGCCGCACGAATGACGCGGTGGTCGTACAAATCGGCGCAGTGGTTCGTGGTGATGATCGCATCGTACTGGTAACCCGATGCGGTACGCAGCAGCGTACCCAGAACGCCCGGATCGTCGACGTTGTCAAGGACCAACACGCGATTCAAGCGCTGATGATTCGCGATAAGCTGTTCCTTCATCGGTGGCGGCGGAATCTGAAAGTCTCCAACGTAGCCGTCCGTCCCAGGTGCGATGGCCTCCGCCACCTTGCGGTCCACGAGAACAATGTCGGTGTCCGGCTGATCCCGCGCCCAGTCGGGAATTGGCTTGCCCGCGTTGACCATCAAGTGACGAGGGCGGAAGCCGGCTTGGCAGAGCTCCTCAATCATCGCACGTCCGCCCACCACGAGCATCTGCCGTGCCTGGCGGTACTTATCATTTGAGCTCAGCTTCACAAAGTGCTGCACCAGCTGGTTGTTTGTGTCATCAATCACCGTGCCTTCCCAGAGAACGTCCTGCTGCATCTGAAGGAGCAGGGCCTTCTGCGCCTGCTTCTTCATCTCTTCCGCTGAGAGCGACGGAGTATACTTGGCGGAGCTGGTAGATGCAGAGCCGCGACCGCTTGCCGCGGCAACTGCTGCCCGTCCTGCCGTGCTGGGAATCGCAACGTTGCGCTGCGACGGGTCTTTTGGGGCGAGGGGGTGGCGATACGCGGATTTGCTGAGGCGTGCCACGGCGCGCTGCTCACCGATGAAAGACTGGCAACGACGACTCACGTAGTGGGCGGCAGAAGACGTGGGGTGGGCACTGCAAGCAAATTCGTCGACATGCAGCGCTGCCGCACGCCGCACAAAGCTGCTCATTGTCGAACCTGAATTTACACTAATAAAGAAAAAAAAAATGATGAAAGAAAAGCAAAGCAGAGAAGCTGCGACTTTGGAAGCGTAAAGTGCGATATTTAAATTTTAGGATAAGGAGCGAGTATAAACGAGAGAAATGAAAAGAAAGGAAACTGGAGAATATTGGCAGCTGCAACAGAGCAGCACCTGCACTAAAATGCACTTTTTATATGTCCAGATTGACACGCACGACCAAGGACTGTGTTGTAGAACAAACGAACGTTCTTAACATGTACCTCATCAGGTCCAAGACTTTTGCTGGTGTCACTTGCGTAGTGTTCTTCTGGACAGCGTCAGACCTTTTCCTCCAGCTAAAAAAATATTTTTTTTTTTAACAACTTGCCTTTATTTCTCTTTTAGACTATTGGTTGATGGTAGACGAAGATTCTCTTTAGAAATAGACACAAATTGAACATAGAATTAACAAGCGCACGCAAAGGTTCAAACCCTCCAGGGCAAAACAACACTTTTATGATTCCAAATAGTATACATAATAAAAGAAAAAAAAAGGACAAACAAATAGGAAGTTGAGAAGCGCCACTACCAGCAAGTGACGCTAAAACGGACCACGCGGATCCTTCATGTAGGCCTTCTTGTCCAAAATGTTTGACATCTGCAAAGCCGCGTAGATCATCGGGAGCGGGATCTGCACAATGAGCGCGTGCTCCTCCTCGTGCACGCCGGTGCCCTCAAAGTGCTCGCGCAGAAACTGCAAGAAGTACGGAAAGATGGCGTCCGCCGAGTCGCTGCCGTCCTCGCGGAGACCACGCCGCGGACACACCGAGGCCCGCCGCGACGTGGCCCCACCCTTGCCGCTCTTCGCCACCGTCGGCACGCAGCGAATCTCAAAACGCACCAAGCAGTGCTGCTGCTGCGTCGCCGCCCCACCGGGCAGCCGCCGCTCCAGCGAGTTCGCCGCCGCAATGGCTTTCACGTCGTACGCCGCGTCGTTCTCCTCGTGCAGCCACGCCGGGCTGCGGTACTTGTCCAGCACACTCACTCGAGCAGCTGCGGTGAGATCTCTGCCGTCGTCTTCCGTTGCCGCTCGCGCGCGCGGGGCCTCCTCCTCGGTGCAGTAAAAGTAGTGTCCCGTGATGGGCGGGTGATTGCTGGCGTAGACGACCGCGCCAACGAACTGCGCATCGGGGTAGCTCGACCGTGCGTTGTCGGCGTCGTTGTACTGGCCCTGGTAAGCGGCGATCTTTAAGGGGCCCTCCGTGATGCTGCACCGCATCGCAAGCGCCACGCGCTCGCCGAGTCGGGTGAGCACGCGCTGAAAGAAGCAGATGCTGCTGGCGAGGGCCGCGGTGGTGGAGAGGAACGTGCTGTCGAAAGAGGCGCCGCCGTCGGAGACGCCGATGAGGAGGCCGTGGTGGTCCTCAAGGGAGTAGCGGTGCACCTCCCGCAGCACGGAGATGACACCTGGCTCGTCTGCCTCCTCCCCGGTAAGAAGGAAATGGTGCCGCACGTAAACACCGGTCGTCGGTGTGGTGGACGGCGGACGCGGGATGCAGCGGGTGAGAAACGGGGAGCGCATACCACGCGGCAGGACATGCAAAAAGTGGGGCACTCGCAGGAGGTGCGGGTAGGGCACCGCAGTAAATTCGGTGCGGGTGTCGAGCGCGATGAAGAGGTCCAGAAAGCCGCTCGAGTTGGTGTCGTTAAAGACGCGGAACTGCACCTTGCCGTGCTTCAGCGTCACCACCGGAATCGGCGGGATCTCGTCCACGTCCTCGGCGCCAAACGAGTTGACGCCCGTCGCCGCATCCGCCGCCGCTGCTGTGCCTGCCGCCGCGCCTCTACCAAGGTCCGTCGCTGAAGTTTGAGAGTTGTTGATGAGGGACTGACGGCCACCGGCTGCCGCGCTGCTCAGGCCGCGCCGTGCCACGCTCGTGGCGGTGGTGCTGCGGCGTTTAATCGGCTGCCCAAAGGGCTCGGCGGAGCTGTTCTGTGAGCGGATGCACGTCTTGAGGTCGACGATGCGCGACAGGAACGGGTCCTTCTCCCCCATCACCTCCGCGGACAGTTCTACCTGAAACTCGACGAAGGCGCCGCAGAAAGGGGCGGCGAGGAGGTAGCGGCCCTCTGGCAGGTGCGCCGTAAAGGCAAAACCGGCCTGTGCGGGGCAGAAAAACGACTCCAGCCGCCGCCTGTCCGCCTCCTCGGAGAAGTAGAGCCGGTGGTGCTGCCGCGCGAAAATGGTAGGGAGGTGCTGTAGCTGGAAGTAGACGGCGACGTCCTGCAGCTCATTCACCTCGGTGCGGTCCGTGCACATTGGACAGCGGAAGGCGTTGGTGGAGTGGAAGGTCCCGACGAAGGAGATGTCGTTGACGGACTGAAAGTGGGCAATGTCGCAGCCGCAAGAGCGGCAGTTGACCACGAACGTAATCGTCATCCACCGCCGCTCCACCGCGAGAAGCAGCTGGGCAGTGACGACCTCAATCGGTGCTTTTAGCAGCGCCGCCAGCGCCAGCGGGTTCCACAAGGTGAAAGTGTCGTAGAGAGGGCGCAGCCGGTTGCACGACTCGACTGTTTTGCGGTTGACGAGGGTCAGCTCCTCTTGCAAGACGCGACCGGTGTGCTGGACGGAGAAGAACGTCTGGCTGTTGAAGGGTGAGTGGGGTTCGATGAACTGATCGCAAAACGCCTCAAGTGCAACCCAGAAGCCCTTATCGACAAGGTCGAAGGGAAGGGCGGTCCACAGGCGGTGGAACGTCGCCTTGTCCATCCGCGTCAGAGGACTCGCACGCATTTTTTTTTCTTTTCAGACTGCGCTTGGTGTAGAAGCAAAATGTTAAAAAATTTTGTCAAGGATCTCTGAAAGCCTTTCACCAAAATAAGAATGTTTTCTTTTTCGTATAAAAGTGGCCTCTTTCTTTTTTATTTGTTTTTTCAAAGACTTGCGTTGTTGATGTCTCCAAAGCACAGCGTGTTAAGTGTGTTTCGCGGCCTAAGTGACTTTAATTAGATGGCCTAGTATCAACCGGCGAAACGTCTTGACCGTCAACTTAGAGCAGGTCGCGAAAAAAAAAGAGGATTATTGCAAAAGACTTGTTGCGTTCATCACATCGATAAGTTTTAGACGAGACGCTTTTATGCGTCAGGTTCGTTCAGCATTTTTTCCCCTCATTTTACCTTCTCAAAACACTAGCTGTTATTTAACAACAAGCTGTGGCACTAAACTCTTGAAAGGGGGAAGTCAGTCCTCACATTAGCAGATAGGCGTGTCCAAGATGTTCATAAATATTTGTAAAAGGCAATTTGACTTTGTTTTCTATCAATATGTACATGGAATACGCCCCTGCCATACGCTGCTGTGATGAAATTCACTCAGGCGACAGGCGACAGTCAAACTAACTCACATCAACGACGACAACAAAATTACGCTTACAGATGCACTCTCAGCGTGACGGAACAACACTCACGCACTAACATTAGTTACGCGTAAACGATTTATCGTGATCAGCACCTCGGCTTCATCTCAGTTTCCTCTGCGTTCTAGTATTGGTAGACGCCAAAGACCGTGACGACGGCAAAAAGGTGCTTGTTCACGTACACCTCTTCAAAGTAGTTGTCCGTGTCTGAGTCCCAGAACATTTTGCATCCAGTCCGCAGACCCTCGCCGCGCTGCTCGCCAATCATGCAGTGCACAATCAGCTTGTACCGCTCCAATTCGGTAGCGCGGACGCGATCGCGCACCGTGTCGGCAATCTCCTTGCTAATGCTCTGTATTTCATCTGCGTTGTACTCCTGATCTTCCAATCGACTTTCCAAAACAGCTTTTACAATGGGCCGCAGCTCGTTAGGGCGAAACTTGTGTTGATGATCGGGTCGCAGCGAGAAAGTTGTAGCGTCGACGTCGGGTTGCATTTTTGAGATAAGGGTGTGCGTGTCTGCGTGCGTGTATGAACTCTAATGATAGTGGGTGGGTAATTAAATGTTTCCTGGTAAGCACCGTGCAAACGTTACAGGATTCTGTGTTGATCTCAGGATACATGGAGCAAAGAAATGGGAGAAAAGAAGAGAAAAAATGAGCTAAAACGTCCCTTTGTTTTCCACGGTGAAACGTATCGCACCTTTCCTTTTTTTTTCTGCAAACTCATACCGCATGCCAGAATAAGCCCTATTTCGCAATGGCAGAGCTTGGGTATCCCCAACGTTGCATCACTTAAAGACACTACAGACCAGAAGCCGTTTTCTTTTTTTTTTTCTGGTTGAGTTAAGAAGCATTGCAGATGCTACGGAGGGATTTAAAAAAAAACTGAGAAAGTAGCTGCAAAAGCGCACATGGAAATTGAGAAAAATGGCAAAGAAAAAAAAATTGTAAAAAAAATGATAAAATGGATAGGAATTAACGTTAGTCTCATTAGAGAGACCTCGTGTTTGCTAGAGCGCTGGCTTGCGTAATTTAAAAAGCT
>MDUD01006972.1:0-15712 GCA_002216565.1 Crithidia mellificae | reverse complement strand
CTGCCTCTCTTTCCCCTTGTCTATTTTCTCCCATTTAGTTGCTGATGCCCATCTCCACAAAGCGCTCGCCGTAGGTCTTCGACTTCACACGGGCCAACAGCACCGTCTGAATATCAAACAGCGCGATCACGTAGAGAATAGAGTTCAAAAAGGCAGAGGCAAACAGAAGGGCGTTGCCGTTGCACTGCGCCACCGGCTCACCGAGAGAACCGACGGTGACGTTCACGTTATCGTCGCCGAGGACCTTGCCGATGGAGCCGATACCAGACCAGTTTGTGTTCACGTGAATCCCACCGGCCGCGTTGCAATCCTGCACGACGGGTGCCGACAGGCCCCACGAGTGGCCAACAAGGAACATCGTGGTGAGCAGGATGAAGGTCAGGGCATAGAGCAGGCGGTACGCCTTGCGGGGTACGAAGTGGAGGATAATGTAGCCAATCACGGTGATAATGGAGAAGACGATGCCGAGGAAATGCGCGAAGCCGGATTTGCCAAAACTTTTCGCCCCCGTGATCACCATACCCGCACCGACCACGTAGAGAACGGTGAGGAGGGCCATGAGAATGGCGATAATGAGGGAGAAGAACTTCCGCAGGAAGCTAAGCACCGTGTCGCAGAAACCAGAGCAAGTCATTGTTGCGTGCTGAGAGAGAGAGAATGTGCCTAATTCTGGAAAAAAAGAAGGTAAGATAAGGAACTGTGTCTCGAGACGATGCAGTAATTGCAATGCGTCCTGATGGAGCTCAACGAGCTTGTGGGTGTGGTGGTACGAAGGGGAAAAAAAATTGAAAAGAGCCTTCAGAGAGTTTGTCAAAACACACAGTAGACTAGTACGCTAGGATTGAAAAAAAAAAAAGAAAAAAGAGAACGGAAAAGATGTACAGTGGTATATAGATGCTACCAAAAGAGAGGGCTGCTGATGCTGATTCGACAAGAGTAGGTCGAAGGCTGTGTAAAGGTAATAAGAGATGGGTAAAAATAAAAAAGATCATTTTGATTTTTTTTAGTGATCATGGCTCTGATGAAATGAGTTCTCGATCTTCTACTTGAGCAGAATGAGAACACAATTACCTTTTCTCTTTTTATATCGGTGAGTTGTTCCCTATTTTAGGACAAACGACGAGACTCACAAACAACCGCTTGCGGAGAAAAAGTGAATACTACTTCCCGTTTCGCTTTNCCTCCTTTCTTTTTGTTGTTGTTGTTTTCGGGGTTTTGAAAGCGGAAAAGTGAGCAATCTCTCCGCTGTGAATGCGCAGAAAAATAGAGAAGAGTATTCATGACATAACAAAACAGACAAGCATTTGAACCTTGGTGCATAAATAGATGTTCGAGAACGGTGTACTCACCACCGCAGAATCGATGCCGCCGTGACCGCATCAGCATCGCAGCCCGTCACCGTCACCGTGCTCGCCGCGGCGTCCACCGTCAGCGCACAGCCGTTCAGAAACGACATTCCGCAGAGCCGTCGGACCGCGTAGCCGCTCACCACATCGCCATCGTAGCCGTCACGCCGCACGCGCTCCTTCGTCACGCCATTCGCGCACA
This sequence comes from Crithidia mellificae, assembly GCA_002216565.1. Taxonomy (NCBI): domain Eukaryota; phylum Euglenozoa; class Kinetoplastea; order Trypanosomatida; family Trypanosomatidae; genus Crithidia; species Crithidia mellificae. Next base: position 14,164 of record MDUD01006972.1, on the reverse strand, counting down.
CCCAGTTCTCCACATCCAACGCGTAGTACGGGTACTTGGCCTCTAAACCGGTCGCCGCCATGCAGCAGCAGTTCTCCGTAAACGCCGTCCAGCTCGCATAACCCGCCAGCTCGTACCGCAGGTCGTCGTTTGTGCGCTGCACACCGCTGATGAAGCGCCAGTTAACGGTGTGTAACATGCCCAGGATGGCCAAGGTAAAGGACACGGTTGCCACGGTGCCTACCACAATAAAGAGAAAAGTCAGCACGCGTCGCATCGTTTCATTGATCTCGTAGTCGATGTAGTCCTGCACAGCTGTGAGCTGGTCTCGGTGCTCCCAGTAGGACTCCTTTAGACGTTGACGGACCAGGTGCAGGCACCGCAGCTGCTGGATTAGCGGGTCCTGCGGGGCAGCAGGGGAAGTGTCGTACGCGTACTGCGGCTCCCGCACGGCGTTGGACGTGGAGTCACTCGAGCGGCGTGACGCCGCTGCTGTCGGCGCCTGACTCAGCGGGTCCACATGTTCCTGCTGCTGCTGCTGTCGACCACGACGATGCCTGCTTCGTCTTCCTTTCCCAACTTCTTCTTCCTCGGAGCTAAAGGCGGCGGCCACCGTGTGTAACGGCGTTGTGGGGTCGTGGCGTTTTGTCCGCGTCGTGGCGCTGAGTTCCACACTGTCCGCGTCACTCTTCGCGCTGTCGTGGCTACTGTTGTTGTTGCTGCTGCTGTGGCGCGCGTCAGCACGCGTTGATGTTTCTGCGGAGCGCCGCTGCGCCGCCGAACCTACGCCGGTGATCAGCGTGAGGAGGGTCGACTGCTGGCGGCGCAGCGGAGGTGCTGCGTCACCCGCCAGGGACGGCGCTGTCGAGGGTCCGTAGGCAATTTCCCCTCCACCGCCTCCCCCCTCCGTCACGTTACGTTTGCTGTGGCGCCGCGAGAGATGCTCAAGCGGGGAATCGAGCGCGTACGTTGGTGAAGCACGCCTGGACGCGGCTGCGTTGGCGGGGTCGGAGTTTCTCTTCTCCAGACTCGCTCGATGAAGCTGCGCCGATCGTGCAGCGGTGGCGGCCCGGCGTTTGCGCCTGCGCTGCGAGCGGCACGGCAGGCACGACAGCCACGAACACCACCACGACGACTTCGCTTTTTTCCGTGCACGCCGCGCGCCTCGCCGTTCTGCGGACCCGCGACGCGCGTGATGCGGTGACGACGAGGGGGTGACGGAGGTGGTGGACGATGATGAAGTACGACTGCCGCTGCTGTCACTACCACTACTACTAGTGCGACTGCCGACGCTTCCCCGGCCGCTCCGTCGCTTTCCTTTCTCTTCTTTTCTCCGCCCTCTTCTTCCCCCGCTCAGCTCGTCTTCGCTGTCGAAGAACAGATCACCCTCCTGCGAGGATGCCGCGGCGCGTCGACTGTCATCCATCGCCGCCTCGTACAACAACTCCGTCAGTACAGGTCCCCACTGCTGAAGCCAGTGCAGGGTGCCGGACGCACGACGCTGCCGTGCCGGCGAGGTGCCGCTGAGCGAGTTGCTGAGCCCGTCGTGCCCGCTGCTGCAGCCGTCCGCACCGTCCTCATTTTCCTCGTCCTCGTCGAGGGCCTTCGCAAAGGCGTCGAGCTCCGAGTCAAGAGGCAGTAAGTCAGCCGCTCCTGCCGTGTCGTGGCGGTAGGCGGCTACGGCGGCTGCCTGCTGCGCATACGCCGCTGCACGTAAGGGTTGCATCGGCACTGGAAAACGAAACGTGTTCTGCTGGGAGAGGGCGGTGTGAACGGGGGAGGTGGTGAGAGAGGTGATGCCGCCACCGTTGTCAACTTCATTAATGTTACTGTTGTTGGTGGGGTTACGGATCATGTTTGACTGGATCGCGCCGCGTGAGCCGGACCGCAGCGAGCTGCCGGTGCGCAGCGGCGCTGCCGTCGCGGCCTTCACCTGCGCAGCCGCCTCCTGGGCCAGCTGCGCGTAGTACTGCCGCTGCAGCGAGAACATCGAGCGTTGTTGCGGCTGCGGTGAACTTTGTGCGTCGTCGTCGCGGTCACCTCCAACCGTGGCGAGGCCGTGCGGTGCGGAGGCGGACTGCTGCAGAAGAGGCGGTGGTGGGGCGTGGCAGTATAAACCCCACGGTGGCATACTCCCTGGCACTTCTACCACGCCCAGCATCGCATCCGTCGGGGTTCCCCAGAAGGCTTTCCGCGCACAGTGCCGCAACTGCGCGGGGGTCAATGTCAAGATATCCCCCACGCTCGTCTCTGCATTGCCCACACCTTGGGTGGTTTTGTTCCTGTGGTAGTTGTAGTAGTCACCACTGCTGTTGTCAACGCCGGTGCTGTTGGAAGTGTTGTGATTGTACTCGGACGCGCAGTTCACCTGCTGAAATTTGAAAGGCTGCGGTGGCTGCTCCTGCGCACGACGCCGCCGCCGCGCGCAAAGTTGGCGGCGCACGTAGACGTCGGTGAAGTGCAGGACGTTCCTGCGTCGTCGCGCGGCGTCGTCGTCGACATTGCAAATCCACGACCACGTAAACTGCAGCGCAGACTTCAGCGTGGCAAGGGCGGACCGCGACGAACGCGCTGCCGGCGCCGCACGAGCGCGCGCGGGCGATGCGCTTGTCGCTCCCGCTGTCGTCATCGTTGCTCCTGTCACGGTGACGGACGTCGACAGTTCCGTCTCCGTGCGGTAATCTCCGCTGTGGGAAAGATAGAGGGTGCTGCTGAGCAGCGGGCCAAGCGGCGCATCGTCGCGCTGCTGGGCCTCTGCCTCCCTCAGCGACTCCTGCGTCGCAGGCGGGTGTGCAGCCTGCTGCTGAGGTTGCGGATCTGCGTTCAGGTACGACTTCCACGGCAGCCGCACCTCCTCGCTCTCCCGTGTCGTGGATGCGAGTGAGGCGCGCCGGCGACGACCAAGGCGAAACCGATCTGAACTACGCGTGAGCTGATTTGACGTGCTGTTCAGGCTCGTCGTGCCGCGATGCCCACGCTGCGGGTACTGCTGCTGTTCCTGCTGCTGCCGTCGAGTTCGCCCTTTCTCGGTGAAGTACAGCGCTGGAATAAAAGTCTCCGTCGCATCCTCCCCGTACTCCCCGGCGTCTTCGCCAGGGAAGTTGAGAGCAGCTGCGGTTGCTGCCGCACGTGGGGCTGCCGAGGTGGGTGAACCGAGTCCGTACGAGCGGCTACTGTGCGCTGGCGAGCGTGCGTGCGACGCCGCCCCCGCGCTCAGCGTGCCGTAGCTTCCCTCTTCGTGCGTTTCCGCGCTAAGGCTTTGGCGTTGCTGATGGAGCGAATTGCGACGTTGCTGCTGGTGATGCTGCGGGGAGGCGAGCTCCCGCGCGCTTGGCACCACCACGTGAGCCGGTGGTGACATTAACGCTGTCGCGGGAACTGCCGTCGTTGTCGTCATCGTGGTCGTGGCACCAAAGTTGTGTGCCTGAAGAGGATTGCCGTTGTAGGTTTGACTGTGCTGCCGTGTAGGGCTCACCAGCACCATTGAAGCACCGGGAGAAGTCGAGTAGGTCGCTCGCAGAGGCGGTCTACCAGACGTGAGCGGGTTGGCGATGGGCAGTCCGTGATACTGCTGCGAGAGCGAGAGGGAGGCGGAGGCGGAGGGCAGCGAGGTGCGGCGCGCACGCAGCGAAGGGGAGATGAGGGCGGAGGAAAAACTGTAGCTGGTCCCCGAAGTGCCCTTCTGCGGCTTCTGTTGCTGCTGCTGTTGCTGCTGCTGTACATCGCTAAAGGTGCCGGACAGCACACCAGGAATCGCGCGGTGGGTGTGTCGCGGCGACACCGCGTTCACCGTCCGCGCAAACGGCGGCAGATGAATGGTACCCGAGAGCAGCGGTGTGGTGACGCCGCCAGCCTGCGCAGACGGTTGTTGTCGTGGTTGCTGTTGTTGTTCTTGTTCTTGTCTGTTCCACCGCGTGGAATCTGTCCGCACGGGCGTGTCGCTGCTGTCTTTCTCCTCCCCGGACTCGACTTTTATCGCAATTTCCTCCATCTCGGCCGAGACGGTGTCGGCCCCACACTCCTCACTCGACCCGCTGTCCTTGTCCTTCTTTTTCTTCCGCCGTGGCTTCTGCTGGTGCTGCTGCTGCTTCGGCGTGTGCTTCTTGTTCTTACTGCGCTTACCCTCTTGCCACGCCTCGTGCTGCTCTGCGCGAAGGGGCCTTGGGTACAAGGGCGACACAGCAGTGCCGCCGTCTCCCCTCGTTTCGCTCGCTTCATCTCGATAGACACTACACTGCACCGCCGCCGCATCTTCCACCACGCCGCGCTGATGATAAAAGTGCGTGAACGGCGCGGCGATGGTCCGTCCTGCCATGCCGAGCACAAGTCGCGTGGACTGCCCCCACGTCTCCGCCTGCAGCAGACCGGGTAAGGCCCGCAGTTTGCGCAGGTTTGCAAAGGCGGTCGTCGTCGCATTCGCGCCGCGCAGCGTGGCAGAGCGCTCGTCATCGTCCTCGTTGCTGTGAATGTTGTCGTTGCTGCTGCTGTGATGCGCGGTGGCGCCACGTTTCGTAGACGACCGCTGCGTGTGCTGCCGCTGTGGCGAGGACGAAAAAGAGGGAAAGGACGGGCTCGAGGTGTTCGCGGTGGTGGCGTGATGTGGGCTGTGTGCGGTGGAGTTCCCGGCCCCGCGCTGCAGCGCTGAGGACTTGCGCTCGAATCCCGCGGTGGACGGCACACGAGGCTGGTGCGGCGGCGGCGGCGGCAGAGGCAGGACACCACTACTGTCCGCCTCCTCTTCCCCGCTGTGGGTGTGATTGTTACGACGTCGAATGCTTGGCAGACTCGCACTCCTGCTGGCGTTGTTGTTATTAGTGCTGCTGGTGTGTCCGTACAACGGTGTCGTCGCGAAAGAGGCAGGATGAAGGGAAGTTGGCGCAGCCGCCGCCACCACCCCTGGCGTTTCTGGTGCATCTTTAAGTGTAACGTCGCGTGCTCCGCTGTCCGTCACCTCGACAAGCCCACTCGGCATCCCTCCTCTGAAGGACTGCATCTCTGCTACCGCTTCCCCTCCACCTTTTCCTTCTTCCTCTTCCTCACGCTGGCCGCGCACGAGCCGGTGTGCGGGTACCTTCGTCGCCGTCCGCCCACTGCCACGGGTACTCCCACTCATGTTGCTGCTATTGCTGCTGCTGCTTTGACTTCTGCTGAGCGAACCATCGCTTCTGCTGTTGCTGCGACTCGTGGTAGAACTACTACTCTTGCTGCCACTACGACTACTGCCACTACTACTGTAGCTTCGCGCTGCATTTTCATTTATTATGCCCACCGCGTACGTCTCGGCACTGCGGCTGCCCTCCTCAGACGTACCCGGCTGCTGCGTCTGCTGGCGATGCAGGGGGTTTTGTTGCTGTTGCTGCTGCGAAGGATCTTCGTACGCTGCCGTCACACCTTCGACCAGACGCCGCTGCCACAACTCCGTCCATCGACGTTCTTCTTGCAGGGTGACGGCGTTGCCTACTACAAGGGTGCAGACAGGCACCAACACTAAGAGCACAAGCAACACGATCCACACACCTTTCGGCATCCCGCCATCCGTCGAGCGAATCTGCTGGGCGATGAGGCACACCACCGCACACACACTCACCATCGCCTGTACCGCCACAAAGTAGTACGCCTCCACCTGGCGCGAGAAAGGCCGGAGGTAGAGAGAGCAGCTGAGGGCGACAAGGGGGACAACAAGAAAGAAGATCATGCCAGCCCAGGCGACGTCGTGGCTCAGACCTTCCCGCATGACACACCCGACTACGCCCAGAATAACCTTCTGCAGCAGGAAAGAGAGACGGTAGAAGCGAAATTCCGGCTTGTAGGCGCGGTACGCGAAGGCGGCGTTGTTTTGAGAAGCGAGCACCTTCTGGAAGTAGATCTCAGAAGGAGTGAAGATGTCGTAGTAACGCCGCTCCAGCGGGTAGGACTCCTTCAACACCTGGACGGTGTACTGCGCCATGTAAAACTGCAGGTAAGGGAGGAAGATGAGGTAGATGGCGAAGATAAGACTTCCGCTCACCTTGAAAAACGCGTCGATGTCGTCGCAGCGCACGCGCGGGTCGTAGACGAGGCGGCGCTGATGCACCGTGTGCGTGCACAACTGACTTTGCCACTGCGCGGAGCACTGCTGGGGGTAGGCGTGGTAGTTACAGCCGACGCAGCCAACCGTCGAACCGGCCAGCACGTCCGCCGAGTCTCCGTCGCCGTCCAACAGGGAGGGGAAGAGGGAGGCGGCGTACGGGGTGCGGGTGCCCGCCTCGCACTGCAGCGTCACGCAGTACATGATGGAGATGAAGTTCGTGACGACGTTGATGTACAAGATGTTGCACACCGTCACGACGAGACCCAGGCAGCGGCGGCTGGCAAAGTCGCTAATGGTGTTCTGCAGTTGACGACCCTTTTTAAAGAAGTCAAGAACCCACCAGAAGGTCACACAGCCCCACACCACCATTGCGACACCCCCGATCACTTTAAACACGGTGCTCGTCTGCATGTCCGCAATGGCAGGAATGCGAATCGCATTCAGCAGGATGAGACTGCCAATGAGCAGCACCAGAACAAAGAGGCCTTGTAAGATGACGTCGCCCCAGTCGATGTGCTCTATCGCGTCCCTGTCACGTCGAGCGTGGACTTGTTCGGCGGCGACGGCGACCAGGTCGATGCCCTCGCGATCCACCATCTGCTGCGTGACGCGCTGATCACGCCGTCGCTGCCGCTCCTCCTCGATGAGACGCTCCATCTCGCGGGCGTCCTGCCGTAGCAGCTGTAGTCGGGCGCGGCCCATCCCCAGTAGTCCACCGGCTAAGATCAGCAAGAAGCAGGGCAGACCGACACCGCCCAGGACACCCAGCGTGCTCTTGGGCGGCAGCTCGGATCCGGGGAAGGTAAAGTGTTTCACATTCGCGAGTAGAATGAAGCCGAAGAGAAACATGAAGAGGGTGCCGAGTGCACAGACAAACCAAATGTAGGCCGGCTTGCCGTAGACAAACAGCATGCCGAGCGTGGTCACCACCATCGGGCCGATGACCGCGATGCAGACGTACTGCAGTCGGATGTCCAGCGGCAGCCAGCTGGGCAGGTTGATGCGAAGGTAGTTGTGGTAGCGCTGATTCTCGCCCACATCGTCGGAGGTGTCGAGGACGACGTAGCGGAGCACCTTGAAAGGCTCGGTGTAAAAATCGGGTATGTCATCCGGGTCGAGTCGAAGGAGGAGGGTGATGTACTGGATGTACGACAGGGTCATGTCCAAAAGATCAGAGAACATGGTTGCACTCTTGCCGCGATCCTAAAACTGTGTATTACGTTCTTTTTATTTATTTTCAATTTGGTAGTGGTGGCGAGACTAGCATAAATTTAAATATTAGCAAGAATAAAAAAAAATGATTTACACAAAGAGAAACTAGCTTGCCAAAAATATACACGTGAAAAGATAAAGAGAAGAGAGATTATAACAACAAAAGAAAAACACGAAAACAAAGACCCGAAATATGTCACACAAGGAAAAAAGAATTCACAGCTGTCTCAGTATTAATAAGCTCAGATTAATATACAGAGGTTCGTCAGAATAGCAGATTTGCGCGACACATAGATGCCGAACAAGAAGCAGAAGGATTAAAAGTACCCGGTTTCCTTTGATACTGAGCGCTGAAGGGATACAAACAAATTAAAACAACAGTAGCGGGGAGAAATAAAAAAGCGAAGCGCGCAGACTGAGAAAATTTAAGGAGTGGGAGCAGATAAAAAATTGGAATAAAACAGAAATAAAGCTGTGTACCGCGCGTGATAAAGACGGGAGGAAAAGAGAAAAGATGTATAATCACAAGAAAAAAAAATTAAGAGGAGAGCTTACTGTACGGGAAAAAAGAAGTAAGTGGAGAGACAATTGTAGAACACAAATTAATAATCGAAGAGAACAAGTTCCAGATTAACAAGAAGAAGAAAAAAAGGAGTAAAAAAAAAAAATAGTAAGGTTCAATTGGAACAAAGAAGAGGGAGAATTAAAAACGAGAGTTTTGCTGCAAGACCTAGGCAAAACACCGTCAATTCCAAATGGTAAACTGGAAGATAGGGGGAAAAAAAAGAAAAGAAACTTCTCTCTTTCAACTGTGGGCTGGAGAATGCACCCTTGTGGGGCGTGCCACAGTGATTTGAGAAATAAGCTCCGTGAGCACTGCTAGGCTGATCGTCAGCAAAAGGTGGAGTATTCTTTGTAAGATTAAGGAACAAAAAAAGTCAGGAAAGTTGTAAGGGTGAGAGGAAGGTAAGAAGTGAGGCAAATTAGACAAGTTGGGAATGAGTGTGAGGATGGGTACGGTACAGCTGATGCTTTCCCGTTTTATTACAAAAGTGTCCGAAGCTACTCTTAAAAAGCTGTGAACATGGCTAAACAAAACAACGAAGAAGGAAGACTCACATCTGCAGTTGTGCCACATGGCAAAATGCACAACGGGTGGTAAATCGCGTGAAATGCGGGTCTCACTCATCTTTTTGCGCTGCTTTTGTTCATCAGCGTGCTAGACGAATCAACGAGAGACTATTTCCTTTGTGTTTTCCGCAAATACTAAGACTACAACTTTGACAGAAAATAGCAGTATCCGTTGTCTCTCCTACTACCAACTAACCGCAAATCAGTTGGAAAGCTTCTCCTCTCTTTTCATTATTTGATGGCTTGCAATTGAACAAGACAAAGAAAATTGGGTTCTTATGACCAATATAATTATTACAAAAATTGAAGAAAAGGTATCAAATACTCATCACACACAAACATCAGTCGCTCGCCAAGTCACCACGTCATTGAAGCGTCGCGACAGATAGGAGTAAGCAGTGTATAAAAAATGTTTATAAAGTGATGTGCAGCATGTAACAACCGTGACCACAAATCACGGAAAAACCAAAACGAATGAACAAAAACCTTGTACAACAGCAACAAATGAAAAAGCTTATTACAGGAAAGCGAATTGAGATGCAACATCTGGTTTGCACAGAGAGAGAGATATTGACAGCTTCTGAAGAAACAAAAGGTTTTTCTTCAAATTAAGAACAACAAAAACAGAAGAAGACAAAGTGAAAGACAAACAGACAAACAGCACGAGACGATGATCACAAAACGAAAGCTACGAGGTCGGTGCGCTCTCCACCACACGCAGAAGACCTACCGCAGCGCTGACGATGCCTGCAATGGCGCCGTACGGGTGCAGAATCGCGCTCAGCGGGGCATCGCCCGAGTACGTCTCGTAGTTGCCGAAGCAATACTTGTACGACAGGTAGAACTCTGCCAAGTAGCGCGCCTCCAGCAGAATCGTCGCCGTCAGATTCGGGTGCACGCGCAGCAGCCAGACGTAGTCGAAGAACTTCCGCATCATCCAAGGCACAAAGAGAATGCCCGCCGTGTTGCGGCCAGAGCCCGTGCTGCCTTGCGTGTCCGCCAGCGCGTTGTTATTGTTGTTGAGATCGTTCGTGTCCCGGCTCAGCATCGCCTTAAGCGGGCGGCCCGTGGCCCCGGCAGAAGCGCCGGTCCCAGCCGCACCGCTGCTCCCCGCGAGCGGTGGCGGTGGCGGGAAGTCGGCCAGTTCATTGTTGCCGTTCTTCGTTCCGCTGCCGGGCTTCTGGGTTTCGCGGCGCACCAGACGGCCGCCGTTGTTGTTCCCCAACGCCGCGGCCTGGCGACGACGCGCCTCTTCCGCCTCCTGCACCTCGGCCTCGTACATCTGCACCCACCGCGGCTTCTCGCGCTCAATCGGGAGCGTCCGCTCGCCATCGCCCTCGCTCATTGTCGTGGCATTTCCATTCAGGCCACCGCTACCAGCGCCGACGCTGCGGCTCAGGGGCAAGACAAAAGGCGTTTCACTCGGCAGGGAGCCGTGCGCGGGGGTCGAGCGATTTAACGACGGCACCGCGGCGGCAGACAGAGAGACGGTCCCACCTGGCGTCGCCACCGGTGTTGCCGGCACGTCCTCCTCGCCTGCCAGCAGCGCCGCCTCAGAGGGCAGTTCCTTGTAGAGGCAGCCGCAGCGGCTGCACGCCGGCATCAGCCGTGCCGGGTCCGCCGCCTCCATGTACGAGATGCACGACACAAACGGCGCGCCGTAGTCGAGGTTGAGCGGGGGAAAGAAGAGATCTGTTTTGCGGCGCGCGATGAACCCGTGGGTGCGGAAGACAGAGTCGGCCGGGTCCTCGTCGCCCTGGCAGCCGCAGCGGCAGCGGATGTTCTGCCGCGCCGTCGCGTACTTGCCCCACCCGGGCTCCAGCAGCCGGACCGTGTTGAGAATTAAATCGATAATGGAGATGATGAGCCAGCAGCGGTTGATGAAGCGGGTGATGGAGCGGCGGTGCGCCTCAATGAAGTTGAGCGTGGTGAAGCGCTCGGTGGAGATGAGGCAGGCATCGCGCAGGAAGCGGCGCAGACCGGCGGCCAGGTTGCGAATCCCCAGCAGCGTCATCAGCACCGGGTTGAACTGCAGGACGCCCTTGCGCAGACGGGCTGGCAGGGCGGCGGCGGCGGGCTGCAGCTCGTTCATCCACGTTGTCATCGCCCCGCTGATGCCGCTGGGCCGCACGTGGAAGCTGCTGTTCGCCTCCGAGGACAAGATGCTCATCTCGCTCTCGTCCAGCTCCCCTGCACGCCCGCCGTCCGCTTCGACGTTCGCGCCGGCGGCGCCGTGCTTCGGCATCGCGGAGAGGGACGACGACGCAGAGGTGGAGGCGGGCAGTGAGGCGTCAGCGAAGGCCGCAACCGGCATCGCAGGCATCATCTCAAAGGGCGGGCAGCCGTTCTTGCCCTTCTTCGCCGTCTGCGCCTTATCCGCCTTCTCCGCCGCAGCAGCAGAGGTGATGAAGGCGTTGCTCAGCCCGTGTCCGTTGACATTGCTGCTGCTGCTCGCACTGGCGGATGCACCTGTCGTGTTGGTCGTCGTGGTGTTCGTGGTGGCTGTCGTGCCGCTCGGGCCACGCGCGGCCGCCAGCATGGAGGAGGTGCCAGCCACGGTGTCGCCCTCGGAGCTACTCGCCAGCGGGCCGTACGGGCTCGCTGCCTTCGCCCTGCCGTTGCCACCGCTGAAGCCCGCCTTCTCCGCCTTGCCGGGCGGCGCGATCGGCGGGGGCGGACTCGCGTTGGAGCCGGAGCGCGGCACCGCCGTCAGCGGGGGCAGCGGGCTGCCGAAGTGGTCGGCGAACGATATCGTGCCGTTCATGCCGAATTCATCCGACTGACTCGGCGGCACCGTTGGCGCCATCGCTGGCCGCCAGTTGTCCGGCATCGACATGGGGCCCCGCGACGAGTTGGCAGCCGCGACGGTGAGCATCGAAGACGTGTCCTCGTGCAGCGTGCTGTCCAGCCGCATGCCAAAGGCCTCATCGCCGGTCATGCTGTTTTCGTTGTCGGTCACCGAGGACGTTCGCGTCGTCTGCGGGAGCGGCCGGAGCAGCGTCATGCGTCCACCGCTGCCGCTGCTGTTGCCGTCGCCCAGGCCGCCATCATACGTGTCCAGCGTGGGCTGATTCGAGTTGGGGTTGGAGTTGAGGGTCGTGTTGGTTGCCCCGGCATTGCCGGCTGTGTAGGTGGAGGGCGTCATGCCGTGAAGGTGGTCGTGCTCCATCAGCAGCGGCATCGTCCCGTGCACGAAGGGCGGCGTCTGCGGGTGACCTTTCGGTGCCGCGTCATCGTCCGCCGATGAGCTCGTCGACGTTTCGATGGTTTTCGTGACAGCAAGGGAAGAAGAGGGAGCGGAGGTCTTGCCGCGCTTTGGGGGCGCGTTGTTGTTGTCTTTGTTGTTGCTCTCTGTATTTTTGTTCTTGTCAACTTCACCTTTGGCGTTCTTCGCCAGGGCGGCTGCTCCGGTCGTGTCATCGCTGTTTGAGGATGCCTCGCCTGCCGCGGCGGTGTCGGCGCTCGCCTTCCGGTCCGACGCATAGTCCGCCTCCGCCTCGCCTGCCGTGCTGCTGTCCGTCTTGTCCTTGCTGTGAGCGTCGACGGCCCCCTCGTCCGCGGCCTCCGCGTCCACCAGGAAAGATTCCCTCCTTGTGTGCGGTGACACCTTCGTGGAGTGTTCCTGCGACGACGTGTTCTCCTCGGCCGAGTTGTGCGGCAAGACGGGCTGCGACGGCAGCTGGGCGGCACCGATGTGCCGTGCGGCCCCACCCGCCGCGGCAAAACCCATCACATTCATGGCGCGGTGAATGGCGCGATCGGTGAAGCTGCCGTTCGCGAGGCCGTGGAACACGCCACCGTTCGCTGCGGTGCCCTGCTGCTTCTGACGGAGCGCCGCCGCCGCCGTTGCGCCGCCGCTTCCACTCGCGTTCGGCCCGACGAAGCCCGTCCCGCTGTTGTTGCCCCCTCGCTCCACCTCCGCAATGTGCATAAACGTGTCATCGGCCAGCAGCGCACGCGGGTAGGCGGCGGCTTTGCGGTCCTTCATGCGCTCCTGGATGCGCCAGTCCATCGCCATCGAGTTTTGCGACTCCTCGAGCTGCCGCTGGCCGGGCGTGAGCTCCGCCGCCTGTGAGCGGTGCAGCAGCATGCGTGACATGGCCCGGCCCCACACGGGCGACGCGCCGAGCATCAGCAGGACCTTCTCCACCCGCGTCACCACGGGCAGCAGCACGGCGCAGGTGTGCCGCGCGATGGCGCCTTCGTACTTCATCCACATGCGCTCACACACGGTTTGCACAGTGAAGAAGTTCAGCAACCCGCGGCCGATCTTAAAGAGACTGCGGCCGTGTCGGATGGTGTTGTAGTTACGGTAGAGGCGCTCCGCCCACGGCCCCGTAAACACCTGCACCTCCGGTGAGAAAAGCGACGGCATCTTCAGAAAGCAAATGATGAGCTGCAGGCTGTACTGCGTCAGCTTGAACATCAAGTCACGCCCATCCGAGGCGGTGAGGACGTACAGAAGCGTGCTGGGCGGCAAGTCGTTTGGGATCAGCACGTTCACGTTCGCACCTTCGTAGAAACCTTCCACTCGCACCTGCACCCGGTCCTCGTTGGCGTTATCCTCCTCATTCGACTGCACCTCCTGCATGCTCGAGTAGTCCGGCATGCGCATGTGCGGGTCAGACGGCGAAGCCCCCTGTGGGTAAATCACCGTCACGCCCTTCTGCTGGTTTGCCTGCTGCTGCTGCTGCAGGGCAAGCAGCTCCTGCATCATCACGCTGTCGCGGCTCACCGTGGTCGGGAAGGCACCGCTCGGGAAGGCACCGACGGGGCTCTGCGTAAAGGGCGACGCCGTCGAGGCGATGTCCACCATCGAGTCCATGCTGTGGTGGTGGTGGTGCACAAGGGAGACGAGGGGATCTTCAGCGCGGCGCTGGAGCAGCGAGGCCAACTGCGGCGAGGTGCCGATTGGGGCATCGAAACTGTTGTCAGAGCGTCCGCCCGTGCCGCTGCCGTTCGTGCCGGTGTGAAAGGCAGTCGTCGTGGTGCTGGCGCTGTGGTTCCCTGGACCGGGGCTGCCCTGCAGGCCCCGGTGCGACGCGACGCGACGCACGCGTAGGCTGCCGGTGGAAGGGCTCAGCTGCGCGTAGCCGGGCGCGACAGGACCCATTGATGCAGCAGCAGCAGCGCGTGCGGAGACATAGGGGTTGTCGTTATTGTTGTTGTTGCTGGTGCTGTTATTGTTGATGCTCATGCTGATGCTCATGTTGTTGTTATTGCTGTGGCTGACGTTGTTGTTATTGCTGCTGGGCGGCGGGCTCGCGAGGTGCGGCCGGAAGGAGACGGTGCGGTCGCCCGGAGAGCGATCCATTTTGATTCTCGCTTCAATATTTCTCTTCTTTTTTTTTTTTGGTATGTGTGTATTTGGAGAAATGCCTTAGCTTCAGTAAAGAGTCGTGACTTGGGAGTTCAACAAAAACAGCCCTTATTTTTTTTTTCAATCCGATATTTAGGTCAACAACAAAATTTTTTTTTGATATTAAACGGAAGTCAACTTTAAAACAAAAGACTTGCTTTTATGCGTATCACTAGGTAATTAGATATTTAAAAAAGATAGTAAGGAGAAAGCACTTGACTTTCAAAACGACGATTCTTTTGATATATTGATTTTACTGAGGAAGCACAACAAAAAGGAGAACAAGCAGTGTGTAAGTTTTTTTCTGAGGACTCACTCCTGTTCTTCATGAATTCACTGACTGAAAGATATGATAAGAGAAGTGCTCTTCTTGCCGTGCGTGTATAACTTAGCAACGACGAAACGCTAAGAGC
>MDUD01006969.1:0-22229 GCA_002216565.1 Crithidia mellificae | reverse complement strand
GCTTAAAGAGTCAGCAAAAAGGGCTGCACAGCGGCGCTCATGACCGATGAAGTTCGTGAATGGGCACCAGTATTGCACCGACCATGTAGTGGTCACTCGGCACCCGCGCACTCGGCAGCTCCTGCTTCTCGCCGAGCCGCAGAACCGCCCCGCACACGACGTACTCGTCCTCGTAGAGAATGTGGTCCAGCACCCTGCCCTCCATGTTCGTAGACGGGTTTACCGCCGACACGCGGCTCGGGTGACGGTAGCAGTACGGCGCGTAGGCGTCGCTGAGGCGAACGGAGTGGGCGACATCGTCGATGAGACCCTTCGCGGGTCGACTCGGCGTCTCCTCGGCGAGCGCGGACGGCCACGGCGCGGCGTGCGAAGACGAGGACGACGCCGACACGGACGACGACGGTGAAAGGTGCAGGTCCGCCTCCTCTGCCCCCTCCGCTGGTGACCGCGCTCGCCGCTGCTCGTCCGCGGCGAACGACGAGCTCGTGGCGCCGCTGCCCGCAGCATCATGCAGCCGCCGCCGTGACGCCTGCGGAGACGCGGGTGGCGTGTTGCCGCAGGTACCGTTCGTCGAGGTGGCGGACATCGTGTTGGCGGCCTCGTTGACGGAGCGCCGCTTTGCCCCTGCCTTCGGCGCCGGCGGAGCCTCACAGCTGTCCATCTGGGAAAGCTGCGGGTGGATGAGGGAGTCGAAGATATTGCCGTCAAGGCCAAGACCACCACCGCCAGCATCGCTCTCGTTCCTATTGCCGTGACTGCGAATGGCAGAGGGGGAGAAGGCGGGCAGCGGCTTCACGCGCGGCTCCGCTCGACTCGGCGCGGCACCGAGGCTGCAGACCTCTGCAGGTGACCCCAGCGACGGGCTCAGCAGTGTCGGTGTAATGTTCCGCATACGTGCGGGGGTGTGCGAGTGCCGCTTTGGCGGCGGCGGCGGTGGCTGCTGCTGTTGCTGTTGTTGTTGCTGTTGTTGCTGAGGTGTGAGGTGGCCCTGTCCCTCCTCGGACACCCAACCCGCCTCGCTCGACTCCGCACTTGGCGTGTCGTGGCGAGCCTGCTGTGGCAGCTTCATGGAGCAGCCGCCCGTGCCGAAGGGGTTGCTAAGGACGCTGCCGTACTCACTCGTGCTGTGACTGCGCGAGACAGACTTGTTGTTGTTGTTATTGGTGCTGATGGCGTGGACAGAGTCCATGAGTGCGCTGCTCTCCTCCGATCGCAGCGCCTCCGGCGACGTCCGCCGCCGCGAGTGGAGGGAGGTGGACATGGTGGAGCCGTTGAGCGGGTAATCGGCGTTCGCCTGCGAGCCCGACTTGAACGTCTTGTGCTGCCGCCGGCTGCTGTGTGAGAGAGAGGACTGGCTGTCCTGGCTGCGTCCGCGGGTGCGGGACGGCGGCGTCGTGGCGGTGGCGACGCGCGCGGGCGGCGTAACGGCCACCGTCGGCGCACTCCCAATCTCCACCGCACTCCGCTCCACCGCCGTCGCGGCCTCGGCAAGGCTGCCCGAGATAGGCGAGGTGATGAGGGAGGCGGAGCCCCGGCCAAAGCGAAAGTTGCTCATGCACGTCAGCTGATACGGCGTCTCGTCAGTGGGGAAGGGCGAGGTGGCCGTTACGGCACCGGCAACGCGGGCGGGTGCGCTGCTGCACAGCCCGTCGTCCCGCGGCCCCGTCGCTGGCGCGTACTCGGCGCTGCCGGCGACCGCAGAGGCGCCGGCGCGGCCCGGGAATGGCGGCGACTGCCGCTGCCGTGGCGGCGTCGAGGGCTGAAGCAGAAAAGCGTCGCCGTCCGTTGTGGGCGGCAGGCGGCCGTCGATGCCGAGCGGGTCCGGCGGGGATTGGGTCATCCGCCGCGGCTGCATCGACGGCTGCGTGGGCGAGGGCGGGGAGCCGAGGGAGGACGCGCTGACGGAGTCGCGGCGCGGTAGCGTGCGGAGGTCGAGGTGCGGCGAGCGGCGCTGTGGACGCTCCGGTGGGGTGTGGGCAGCCGGCACACGTCCTGGCACACACAAGGGCGGCAGCATCAGCTTCACGCCCTCCTCTTCCTCCGACTCCTCCTTCTCGTCAACCCGCTTTGCCCCCGGCACCGTGGTGAGAGCGCGTGCGGTGTGGGAGGGGTTGAGGTGTTCCAGCGCTTCCCCTCCATCCTCTGCACCGTCGTCGCCGTCGTCCGCCGCCCGCGTCACCTCGACGTCCGTCTGACGTCGGTGCGGTGGGGTGTAGGGCGTGAAGCCCTTCCAGTAGTCCATCACCTGCGCCCCCTCCGGCACGCGGCCCGTGCGCAAATACTCCATCACGGGGCCGCTGCGGTCGGAGTTGAAGTCGCCGCCGATGACGCACGTGACGAGCGCGCCGCCGCCGCACGCGGTGGTGGTGGACGTCGACACGACACTCTCGCGACGCCACGGCACGCGATCCGCCGCCGCCGCCGCAAAGGCGGCTGCACTAGAGCCGGCACCACTCCCTGCAACATTGAAGTGAAAGGTCGCAGGAGAGGGGTTAGTGGTGTTGCTCACCGCCCCTGAGAGGGTGCCGCCGCAAGCGCCGTTGACGCCCGCCACGGTGGCCGCGCTGCCGCCCTCCACCGTGCTGTCGGACGCAGCGGTGGTGGGACGCGGCGAAATGCTGTGACGCTTGGCTGGCGTCGACGGCTGCGGCAGCTCACGTCGCACGCCCGGTCGCAGACTGCCGCCGTTCCCCATCTCGTGGTAGAGCGGAGTCTCCACCAGACTCGGTGGCTGGGTGGAGAAGCTGTCCATGCCGAGCGAGCGACGCGCCGCTACCGTCGACGTTGTCGCTGCGGTCGCCGCAGCAGCCACGGCGGTGAAGTCGCCGTCGGCTTTGCTGTAGCGCGCCTTGAGCTCCTCCACCACCCGCAGCAGCTGATGCGCCTGCCACAGCTGTGCGTTGATGCGCTGCCAAATGAAGTGCACCGCCGCGATGATGTACACGTGCGGCGCGCCTTGCACCTGGGTGTCGAACAGCACGGTGACCAGCGCCACGTTGTGCGAGTTCACCTGCAGCTTCTGGTGCTCGTACGGCGTCAGGCGCTCCTCCGCGGCGGCCAGGGCGTTGAAGGACACCGGCACGACTTCCAACACGCGGAAACGGCTGGCCTTGTAGTACACCGCCACGCCGTCCATCTCAATACGGCGATGGTTCTCATTGCTGTTGTTGGCATTGGCGCTTCCACTCGTTGCATTTGTCGTGGTGGTAGAGGCGGTGGCGGTTGTTGTTGTTGTCGTCGTGGTGGTCGTCGTGGTCGTGTTGGAAGTGCTTGGTTCTGTCAACCCTGTCAGGGCAGGCAGAAGCGGCGGTGCGCCGGTCGAGTTCGGCGGCTCCGAAGCCGACTGGCGACGCGGGCTACGCCACGCCCCTCGTCCATCCGGCCCTGTCACCGACGTCATCGCAGACGTCGTCGGAGAGGCGCCTGATTTGGCGGACGCAGCGGTGGCAGCGGCAACGGCGGCCGCGATGGAGGTGAGCTCCAGTGCGCTATTGCTCCGCTGAAAGACATCGCCTTGCGAGGGCGCGGTGGCGGACATGTTGGCCGTGTTCAGCGTCGTCTGCGTTGCGCCGAGGGAGGAGAGAGAAGGGGCGGTGCGGGAGGGCTGTGGGGAGCGGGAGCCTTTGCGACCGATGGCGGGTGCAGTCATGAGAGTGCCGCTGTTGCAGCGCGATGGCTGTTGCTGCTGCTGCTGCTGCTGTTGCTGTTGTGATGGTGGTGATAACTGCAACTGCAACTGCGGCTGTGACCCAGACCCCGCCCGTACAAGCGGTGGGAGACTTGCCGCATCTGTCTTGCTCTCCAGCGAGGACAAGTTCGCCAGGCTGTAGATGTTTGCGTTGCTGCCGCCGCCGCCGCCGCCGCTGCCGTTTGTCGACTCCCCGCCGAAGCGATTCGCACACGACGGCGAGGCTGGCGTGAGGGGCGTTGTGGTGTTCGTGTAGTTGTAATTCAGATTGGCAGTGTGGGCGTTGCTGGCGTGGTGGCTGGGTGCACTGCTTGTGCCGCGGAGAGCCGCCAAACTAAGCCCATCAAACTTCTTCCGTGTGCTGGATGGTCCTTTCTGCAGCGGCGTGCCGGACGCTGTTGGCGGCCGCGTGGAGCAGCGCGGCTGCCCGTTGCGGTCTGTGATCACGGCGTGGTGGCCCTCAAGGCCCAGGGCTGACTTGAGGTACGGCCCCAGTGACTCCTCGTGCACGCCGACGCTGATCTCTTCCATCAGCAAGATGTCCGGGTCGAGAAGCCGCACCTCCTCCTTCACCAAGTTGAGCCGGTACTCCTCACTCAGCACGGACGGTGCGCAGTGCGGGTAAAGATCGGTCGAGGCGAGGCGGCTCGCTAGGATGTTGTAGCTGGCCACTTTTATCGCGCCGGGGATGGAGGTGAGAGATTTGCTTCCAGTGCTCGCCGCGGCGGCCGTGGCAGTTATCGCGCCGTTCCTTGTCTGCGGGTGTTGCGGAGACGGTGGGCGCTGGTGGTAGTAGTGCGGATGCGCGGCAGGCGTCACCGCGTTGACGGTTCCAGGCGCGCCGGACGTGAAATCGAGACTCAGCGGCGGCCCCAGGCTGGAGCGACGGAAGGTGGTGGCACAGGCAACACTGCTGCCAGTGTTCGTGGTGCTTACGTGACCGCCCCCGGCACCAAATGCGGCTGCGTTGCGAAATGCGGGTGTAGCAGCAGGCAGCTGTCGTGCCGCGGCTGCCGACGGCGTCACGCTTGGCAGGGGACTTGCCGCCAGCTGTCTTGCACCGTCGCCGTTGCTGCTGCCCGCCCCACCGTGAGACGCGCCTTCTTGCACAGCAAGGCCCACGGCGGAGGCGTTACTGCCCACCCCAGCGCCAACGGTGGCAGCCGATGGAGGAGCGGCGGTGGTGGCCATCGATGGCACCTCGTAGCCACTCAGCAGCGCAGCCGAGGCCACTGTCTTGGACCAGCCGTGCGTCGGCGGCGTCGTTTTCTCCTGCGTTTCAGCGACGGCCACACCGGTGTCCCGCATGCTCGCCTGCAGCGTCTCCACGTTCAGCCCGGACAGACACGAGATGCTCATCATGCTGCGCTCGCGATTTGTGCGCCGCTCCAGCAGCGTCATTGATCGCCCTGGGCTGGAGGAAGCCGGCGTGGTGACCGAGGCACCCCCGCTCGTGGTGATGTTGAAATTGGTGGTGGTGTTGCTCGGCCCGTGCGACGCCGTCACGCCGCCTGCCGTGGCCGTCGTCGCGGTGGTGTTCGCCGTCGTCGCCCCTGCTGAGCCGTCGGCGGCGTGTGCCCCGCCGGCGTGCAGATGCGGCGGCGGTGTCGTGCAGCCGCCCACAGACCGGGACGAGTTGCCTGGGCCCGAGAAGGACACGGCCGTGAGCATCGGCAGCTGCGTCGGGTTTTGCGACAAGTTTTCCACGACGCTGCGCAGCCCGCTCAGGTCCGAGACGGCGGCCACCTCGGAGCTGGAGGTGCCCCAGTCGGCTTGACCCAGGCTGCTGCTCTGGCCAAGTTGTGGGCTCAGCTGTGGGGACAGCGACAAGGGCTGCAGTGGACGCGCCGCGGCGCCGGCGTTGGCGGCTGCGTCGTTCGTCGAAGGCCGCAGCAGCGCCGTCACGCCCGCGCTGCGGGAAAGGGAAGAGGCGTAGTCAGCCGCGGTGCTGCCGCGCCGTGTTGGCGTCTCTGGGGTGTCCGGGCCGAGGCTGAAGGTGCTGTGGTTTTTACTCAGTTGGTGGTTCGGCTGCTCCTCACCACCACCACCACCACCGCCGCCGTTTCCGCTGCCGAGGGCGCCGTCGAGTGGGGTTAGCGTGAGGTGAGGTGTAGGGTTCTCGCTGCTGTGTCCCACCACTGAGTTACGGCCGGGTCCGAGTCTCCCAGGCATCGCCGTTCCGTCTCGAGTATGTGCGTGCCGGTTATTACGTTGGGTAATCGCAGAGAAATCAAGTGTTCCCAATCCTTTTTTTTTCTAATGCACTTAAATCAATAAGAGAATAAAAATTAATACCCAAACGGAAATGGAAAAACAAAAGCGTACAATTTTGGCGCTCTGTCAAAGCAGACAAAGAGTAAGAAAAAAACAGCCAAGGGATAAAATTTTTCTTAGCGTGTGTATTAAGATTCAGAAAAAGGGTGCGAAGAAGAGACTGCCAGTACTATTGGTTAAATGTAATTCCCTGTCCACCACTTTTGAATAATGCGTCTACCAGCTCGTAGAATCAAACCACAATGTAGGCAATTATAAAGTTAAGAGCTGTACAATCCTTTACTCTCTCTCTCTCTATCTCAAAGCGCGGCAATACTCACACACACGCACACAAAGAAAATTAGAAGGTTCCAGAAGAGAACAGTAAAATTTTAGTCTAAAACAATTAATAAGAGTTTGAAAAAGTAGAGTCAGGAAAATTAAAGCGGGGAGAAAAGAACTGTATTTACACGCAAAAGCAAGATATATATAGAAAAGAAAGCGAGAAGGTTGAGTAACACACGCACGAGAGAGAGGGGGTCGGAGATGGTAAGGAGTGAGGAGGAAAAGGTAGTGACAAGCAAACTCAGAAAATTGAGCTAGCTTTGAGAGATACGAAAAGAGCTTACTATGTAGGGCACAGGTTAACAACTCTGTAACGTATGTAGGCAAAATTGTTGTGCCAGAAAATGTAAATTAAGAAGAGAGCACACTTCTATTATTGAATTTATATCACCAAACACGACAACTCTTTAACGCCGGAGCAAACTAAGAGAGAAAGAGAAAGAAGGAAAAACAGATTTGGAGCCTAAATCAATGCACTTAAGCACCTGTGTCTGTCACCAAAAAGAAAAAGGCACACACAGAAAAAAAAATGGTAAATGCCAAAAAGCTTCAATCAACAAAAATGAAAGAACAGTATATGGAAGAATTGGAATACATACAGCTGTACATGTAAAAGATATTTTAGAGAAAAAAAAAGAGTTTAGGAGACCCAAATATAGAGAATAGAAAAATAGAAGAATCTTTTTATAGGAGAGGATTTACAAAAAGAAAGAAGAGAAGAGTACAAGTACGGGAAAAAGAAGGAGAAGAGATAGAGGAAAGATATGGGCAGGAAAAAGGAAAGTAGTGGTTCGATGCTAGAAGTGAGGTGCCTTCTGCCGACCGCTCACGTGTGTGGATGTCCGAATACGTGCGCCTGCACAGAGTAGCTAACGCTCTGATACGTGACGCACACACCGAGACTACGTGTATCACCTTTGACAATAAAACAGATCAGAAAATAATATTAATTGCGAGTCACATCGTATTGTTCAACAGCACGAAGAAAAAAAAAATAGAGAACAAGAGAAAAGAATTGAGAGAAGAGACGTGAAGTAGAGCAAAGTAAACTACAGAGAAGAAGTTGACTGGTTTTGATAAAAGATGACATTAGCAACGCAATGTGGCTTAAAATTCTTTACACTTAGCGTTTAAAAAGAGAGATGTGCACCGGTCCAATTTATGGACCTTTCACTTTCTTGTCAGGTGTAAATGTGCACTGCATCGCGCTCTACAGCCGGAGTGTAGTAGACCGCCTTTGTCAGAGTTCTACTCACGTGGTCATCACAATTATTTTCACTTTCTTTGCAATATGGTGCAAGAGCAAACTCTATAAATCTAAAGCAAGTATGCAAGAGAAAAAAAAAATGAACAGGAATTGTTACACAAAAAAATGATGCAAAAGATCAGGAAATGCAAGCAAAAGAGAAGCAAATGCAGTCGTTTAACACCCTTCTGGGCAATCTGTACCCAACAAATACTCTCGGTGCAGAGGTAATAGCATTCTATTCACTTTATGTTTTTGACGACAAAACAGGGCTTTTATTTTTTCTCTTTCGAGATCTCCCATGAAGCACAACCCCCTCATCACGCGAGTCGGCCAACAGCTTGATAACTGCGCTTCAGCTCCAAATCCTTCTGCTGCAACAGTTTTTGCAGCCGCGCCTCCTCCTCCTCCATCGCGGCACACTCCCGCCGCATCCGCGCCACACCGCGGTGGTCCTCCTCACGCGCCGTCGCTCGCCGCTGCCGCCACGCGGCCTCCGCCTCCGCCAGCTGCGCAGCCTCGCTTTCGTAGTGCGCCATCTCGTCCTGCAACGCGCGGACGTCGGCGTCGGTCACGGACAGCTTCACCTGGTCCTGCAACCGCGCGCACCGCTCGTGCATCTCGATGTCCGTCTTCTCCAAGCCGCGCAGCTCCTCCATCAGCTGCTTCACCTCCTCCCGCAGCTCAGCGTTCACCTCGTGCTGCTGCCCTTTCACCTTGCGCGCCTGCTCCTCTGTCTTGCCAATCGCTCGCAGACCGACATCGCGGCGCTTCTTTACCGTCTGCAGCGTCGCAATCTCGCGCTCGACCTGGGCGATCTGCATGCGGACAAGTTTCACTTCGTTGCGCTTATCCAGCACGCGCGGGTCGTTCGCGAACTTGCGCTCCATCGCCTCAAGCATCTTGATTTCTTCGGTGAGGAAGGCGTTGCGGGTGGTGAGGTGGCGCGCCTCCGCAGCCGCGTCGCTGCCGTTTGCGCCGTCGACAGGCGGCAAGCTCGGCGACGCACTCGCAGCTCCGTTTTCGTCATTCGTGTGGCCACCATCGCCGGCGGCAGGAGTGACTGCTGTGGAGGTCCCGCTGATCTCGCACAGGTCAACGAAGAGGAGTTTGCGGTCCTCAAGCGCGGCTTCGAGTCTGCGCACCTCGCTGCGCAGTTCAAGAATGGTCTGCGCACGTGACGACGGCGGGTCGGCCGTGGACGTGCGTGGTGCTCGTCGACTCATTGACTCTACTGTGCGTAGACGTATCAGCGTCACGAGCGAAAAAGAGAAAGAGCGAAAATTAAATTCAGAAGCTTTGATTTCAGTAGAGGTTTAAAAGGGTTTTTTTTTAGCTCTCGCTGGTGAGGCTTAATGAAACCAACTTGCTGACGCAAGGAAGCAGAAGCTAGCACATGAAGTGAGAAAGAATCAAAATAAGAATGAGATGATGGTAAGTAGGCTTTTTTTTAAGTTTACAGGGCATCTCATTAATGATCAGGAGTCGAAACAGAGTGCATGGAAACACACCTTTTACGGTCCTTCCGCGTAAAACACTGCTATTCTTTCCGCCAACTTTCTTTCTTTTCTATCAAATATTCAATTTCAAGCCCTTTTCGTTGCGCGTCGCCTTTTTGCCAACAAAGAGAAGCAAGGCGGCTTAATTCCAACTTGCAGCAAAAAGCTGTATAGAAAGCAAAGTTACTTTATTGACTAAGCAATCTCTTGTCGGCAGAACACCTACTGTCTTCTTAACGTGTCGTTCTTGCTTTCTAGCCCGCATGAATACCATGAACAGAACGCAGAAAAAAAAAGAAAGATATCTCCTTCAATAAGCTGTTATTAAACCACGATGAAAAACGAAAAGTTGTAAACCGAAAAAAGTGATAACTAATAGAGAAATATACGTATACCAATTTTGACCAAAAGAGCACCTGAAAAGAGGAGGAGAAGTACCGAATGTGAAAACACACACGAACTTGTTCCCGCCCTTTTCCCGGTGATCTGGGTCCTTCAGACCTGCTGAAAAGTCCGCACAAGCTATGCACGCACAAGCAACAGCTCCCTTTTTTCCTGTACCCAGGAAGCCCTGTTGCAGCGCATTTAGTGAACAAAGAGAGAGGTCAGTACAAGAACAAAACAGTTACAGGTACTCAAACACTTAATCGAGGTGAATAGCGTCGTCCTGACACGAGAGTGAAACGCACGTCGCATTTTTCACGTCGTTGTGTAAGATCTGGCCTTCTTATTCCCGCACGCTTTTTTTCTATGACGCTGTGCCCCCATTTTTTTTGGAATTTGTTTCCCTACACTTAACTCATTGTGACTAGGCACAAGAAAAAAAACGGCTCAGCCTTTTACTCAGTTCAGCACCTACACACACATACGCACACAAACGAAACATCCGCACTAGACACGAGCAAAAGAAGAAAAAAAACAAAAATAAAGGAGCGAGGGGTGAGGGGAAACTTAAAATTACAAAAACAAGTTCAAAGAAAAAAAATGAATAATGTCAACTTAGACCTCTATAGTAGCAAAGAGCCGAGTAGCAAAAAAAAAGGCGGAAAAAGCTACAAGGGGCACACGCTGCCCCCACCTGTATCTCTCTTTGCGTCAATCAGCCTGAGCTTCACAATTTAGCTTCGCAATGTGCCCGGCACAACCGCGTAGCATGCCTTTGTGGGGAAGGGGGAGGAGGGCGTATTGCTGTTGCTACGAGCCGCAGTTGAGGCACTCCTCCGGCTGCTGCGAGCCGCGCTGCGACGAGCGGGTCTGCGACTGCGAGTTCTCCTTGTCTTGAATCTCCTTCATGCGCTTCGCATCCACCGTAAACTTAATCGCATCGGCGGCCGCCTTCGTGCGCAGGTAGTACACACCCGTCTTCAGACCCGACTCCCACGTGTAGAAGAGCATCGACGTGATCTGGCCCGAGGTGGGGCTCTGCAGGAAGAGGTTCAGCGACTGGGACTGGTCGATGTACTGGCCGCGGTCGCGGGCCATGTCGATCAGCTTGCGCTGCGGGATCTCCCACACCGTGCGGTACAGCTCCTTCAGGTCGTCCGGGATGCTGTCGATGGTCAGCACGGAGCCGTTGTAGGAGATGATCTCGTTGCGCATCGTCTCATTCCACAGGCCGCGCTTAATGAGGTCCATCACGAGGTACTTGTTCACCACCGGGAACTCGCCGCTCAGCACGCGACGAACATAGATGTTCGAGGTGAAAGGCTCGAAGCACTCGTTGTTGCCGAGGATTTGCGAGGTCGAGGCGGTGGGCATCGGCGCAAGCAGGAGAGAGTTGCGCATGCCGACCTGCACCACCTTCTGCTTGAGGCTGTCCCAATCCCACCGGCCGCTGTTCGGGCGCGGGTTCTTCCACATGTCGAACTGCAGGATGCCCTGACTGGCTGGGCTGCCCTTGAACGTCTCGTAGGGGCCCTCCTCCTTCGCCAGCTCCATCGACGACTCCACGGCGGCGAAGTAGATCGTTTCGAAGATCTCCGCGTTCACGCGCTGCGCCTCAGGGCTGGCGAAGGGCAGGCGCAGCAGGATGAAGGCGTCCGCCAGGCCTTGCACGCCCAGGCCCACCGGGCGGTTGCGCATGTTGCTGCGGTACGCGGTCTCCACCGGGTAGTAGTTGCGGTCAATGACGCGGTTCAGATTGCGCGTGATCTGCTTCGTCACGCTGTACAGCAGCTGGTGATCGATCTCGCGCTTCTCCTCATTCACGAAGCGCGGCAGGGCGATGGAGGCGAGGTTGCACACCGCGGTCTCCTCCGGCGACGTGTACTCCACAATCTCGGTGCAGAGGTTCGAGCACTTGATGGTGCCGAGGTTCTTCTGGTTCGACTTGCTGTTGCACGCGTCCTTGTAGAGGATGAACGGGACGCCGGTCTCGATCTGCGACTCGAGAATCGCAAACCACACCTCCTGTGCCTGGATCGTCTGCACTCCGCGGCCCTCCGCCTCGTAGCGCTCGTACAGGCGCTCGAACTCCTCGCCGTAGCAGTCACTGAGACCCGGGCACGTACTTGGGTCCATCAGCGTCCACTTCCCCTCACTCTTCACGCGCTTCATGAACAGGTCGGGGATCCACAGCGCGTAGAAGAGGTCGCGCGCACGCTGGTCGTCCTTGCCGGTGTTGCGCTTCAGCAGCAGGAAGCCGAAGATGTCGGCGTGCCACGGCTCGAGGTAAATGGCGAAGGCGCCCTTGCGCTTACCGCCGCCCTGGTCCACGTAGCGGGCCGTGTTGTTGAACACGCGCAGCATCGGCACCAGGCCGTTCGACGTGCCGTTCGTGCCAGCGATGTAGCTGCCGGCGGAGCGGATGTTGTGCACGTGCAGGCCGATGCCGCCGGCCGCCTTGCTGATGACGGCGCACTCCTTCAGCGTGTCGTAGATCCCGTCAATGCTGTCGTCCTTCGACGCGACGAGGAAGCACGAGCTCATCTGCGGCTTCGGCGTGCCGGCGTTGAAGAGGGTCGGGGTGGCGTGCGTGAAAAAGCCCTTCGACATCAGATCGTACGTCTCACGCACGTTCTTGAGGTCGCCGACGTGGATGCCGAGGGCAACGCGCAGGAAGAGCTGCTGCGGGCGTTCCACAATCCGCATCTCCCCACGCTTCGTCTCCACGCGCAGCAGGTACGAGCGCTCCAGCGTCTTGTAGCCGAAGAACTCGAAGTTCATATCACGCGAGTAGTCAATCATGGCCTGCAGCTCCTCGTGGTGGGCCTGCACCACCTCCCAGACGTCCTCGGCGATCAGCGGGGACGGCTTCTTCGTCTGGAGCGTCACGTGGTCGTGTAGCAGGCGGAACGTCTCGAGCACCGACTCGTTCGTGTTCTTGTGCAGCGCAGTGGTGCAGAGGCGACCGCCCATGCGACCGTAGTCGGGGTGCTTCGTGACGGAGTAGGCCGCCGTCTGCGCCACGAGCTCCTCCAGCTTGTCGTAGCGAATCTGATCCGTTAGTCCACGCGTCACATTCTCGGTCAGCATGTCGATGTCAAGGTGATCGCGGTCGAGGCCGTCCATCACGCGCTCGAAGCGGCGGTGAATCTTTGCGGCATCGTACGGCTGCACCTCACCGTTACGCTTCAGCACCGTAGGGGCGGCGTCGGACATGGCAGAGAGAGAGCACGAGAGAGGAATGAAGAGGAGGGAAGAAAAAGGGTTAGCGAAGGTAGGATCTATAGATTGCTACTATTCTGGTCCTGCTCGACACGGGACGCAAAAGAAAGGCTTAATAGAGAGAAAATATAGAGAACTATTTGTATACGCGTGAGTAAAAGTCTTTGTGAAAGACTTTAAAACACGAATTATAAGAGAAAGTAGCGAAAGAAACGAAAAGGAAATATTCTATAGACCGATGAGAGAAAAGATCTGTCACCGCCAACGTGTATGAAGTGCTGGAAGGAGAGAAGCTTTGCAATGAGTGATGTTCTTATCGGGAGAACAATCTATGAGTTTGGCTTAAGTGCCAGAGCGGAAACTTAATATGAACAAAAAAAAGGAGATATTTTATGTCTGTGACGTTGAGCACGAACAGTAGTCGCTAAATGAAAGACTGTAATGAGGATACAATATGTTGTTTCCTAATTGATGGATTTGCTTGTTTGCTTGTTTCGTGGGTGAGAACGCGCACAGGAATATTAACTGTCATGAAGTCCGCCAAAGTGTGTTGATTTGGAATAAAAGTAAGAGAACGCAAAGCAGATTTTATCGAGAAGACAGATAGATGATAGTTTGAACGCTGGCCAATACGGAGCTTGTTCAACTGGACACTTCCAAACTTGCTCGCAACTAGGTTTCTTAAGTACGCCTTCCTCTCTTAAGAACAAAAGAATCTGTTCGGTGGTAAAGTGAGCACTCTTTGACCATTGTTAAACGAGAACGAGCTGCTTAGGCGTTCTGTCTATGTCTAGAGTGCGTTACATCTCTATCCGTAAGCTATCACGCCGCCATGCGTGCTTAAAAAAAAAAGTGCTCAAAACAATCTTTTTTTAAGCCGAAATTGCTAAACAGAGAAGTCGCACTTGATCAATTCTTTGTTGGCATTGATTAAAAAACAGAGTATAGGAAAAATAGCAACCTCTTTGTTTTTTTTTTTCGAATCTTTTTCATGCAAAACGTTCTGTGATACATCACCGCACATTACGGTTCACTCACCAAAAAAGAACCATTATACTGGGAGCAACAAAAAAAAATCCACCATTAGGCATAATACAAACAACACAGAATTTCAACCCAGCAGTTTCACGCGCCATCGTTTGCGTCTGCGCGACTTAACGCCCGCCAAGGGCAATCCGCAAACAGATGTTTAGGAATCTGAAAGAAAATATCAGGAAATAGACCTTCATACGGCTATGGCGGGCTTCAAGTCTCGCGGCGCTACACCAACTCTCGCTCAATGTCCCACGCCTGCGCAAAGAGCTGCACCGCGTCGCCACCTAAACACCGCAAGCGGTACATCCCAGGCGGCATCACAACTAACACCTTCTGCATGTCCCCCGCACCAACCGAGCCGATGCACTGCCAGCGCGACTGGCCACGCGCATCAGCGCAGAAGAGCGACTCCGTCTCCTGCACCTCCACAAATGAGCGCTGCGAGGATGACGTCATAGCGGCAGACGAGCCCTTCGCCAACGCAGCCGCCGCAGCCGCCTTCGCCGTGCTCGACAGCGGCTTTCGCGCCATCGCGGTAATCTGCATGCGGCAATCAATGTTCACCTCGATCATGATGTCTGGCTCCACCTCAAAGTTAAGCCCCTTCTTCACCACACGCTGCGTCTCCGTGAACCAAAACTTCTGGTTTTGCGAGCGCGGCGGCACACGAATGAAGCGGACCTTGTTTCGGTTGGAATTGAAAGAGATGCTCTTTCGCGCCTTCCTGTGAGAATCGGGATTAAACTTCATTGCGCCGACTCAAATGGTAATTATCTGCTAAAGCTTAAAACAAAGGAAAGAGATACAAACGAATCGCCTTCTATGAAAGGAATGAAACGGTTTTATTTTCCCGTGTGGGTTGCCCTGAGTCAGCGCACCGGCGCGTATTTATGAGGGGAGAGGACAACAATCTGTGGCGTTTCTGTCATTAAGAAGAAGAGGACAAACACACATGTAGAAACAGAATGGTGGTGCGCGGTGTATTGTTTGCGAGTGCATGTAGATGCGCGTTTGCATTTGCCGTCACGTGAGTTAGGGAAAAAACGATAAGAGAAAAAGCAGTATTTGAATTTGCAAGAGGAAAGAAAGCAGCGATGATACAACATTGCAGCCGCTCTCTGAAGACACCCTCTTGCATTGAGTAGACAAGATGTCAAAAAGGCAGCTGAATGTCATACAGTATCGCTGGCTGCATTCTCCTTCTCGGAAGCAGAAAATTGTTTTCTTTTATCTCTTTGCAAAGACCGTTGTCCAAAATTAGCTGCTTATTGCAACAAAGCGGTTCTCTGAATCTTCGACAAAGTAAAGGAAGCCTTTATTATTATTATCACGCGCTGTCAAGCTTTCAAATCGCATTTATTTTTCATTTGTTGTCGCGAGCCAATGTAAAGGTATGCAAGTGAACTGTGCAAAATATTTTTTTTTGACGTAGCATTTCCATCTTTCTCGGGGCAAAGAGAAAAAAAAGGCATCTCTCTCTCTTTCTTCTTATGCGGTCTTGCCTTCAGCGGGGAGGGCAAACATGCGCACGTGGCGGCCGTCCGCGTTGCCGCACGTTGCCAGCCCCAGTCCATTCTGCAGAAACGCCGCGTCGCGAATGGCGTCGCCCTCCTGCGCGTCGAAGATGTCAGCAATGCGGATCAGCTGGAAGTTGCCCTCCTCGGCCTTCCCGCGCTGCTCGTACACCGAGACGTTCGACCCGCGCACGAGCGCCACACGCAGCACCTCGTGGTACGCCTTCCCGCGCACGGCGGTCAGCAGCCGCACGGGGGCCGCGCTGCGGTACTCGGCAAAGTCGGTGTCCGCAAAGGTGCAGACCACCTGCGGCGTGTTCTGCGAGACGAGCGAGTTCAAATCGTACACCATACCCACGCCGTTCTCAAAGAAGACGATCAAGTAGTTGCGCGTGTTGAACTCTGGCACGTTGGCCGTCACAAAAGCCAGCGACGTCACGCGCAGCTTTTGCGGATTCGGGAAGACGGCAAAGGTGTCCAGCACGATGCCGCTGTTGGCGGGCCGCTGCACCACACGTGCGAGACGCGGCTCTCGCAGGAAGGCGCCACCGAGCGCAATGCGATCATCGCTGACGGCCCAGGCAAGCGCGCTGCCCACTTTAAACTTGTCCTTGTGCGTCGTCGACGCCTCCGCCGCGCCGCGGGTGATCGCCTCCACCTCCGTCGTCGCGTCGAGGATGCTGAGGATGCCGTCCGCCCCAAACGGGCTCCAGCGTGGCACAGAGGACACGAGGCGGTGCCCCGGCAGTTTCATGGACCACAGGTGCACCAGCGACACATTCGTGCGACCGGACAAGGTGAAGCACACGAACTTGTCCGTGAAGCGCTCCCCCACCACCAGGCGGGCATCATCGGCGCTAAAACACGCCGCAAAAACCTCCGCCTTCTGCTCCAGGCCGACCGCTGCGGTCACGACTGCGTTGACGTCGGTGAAGTGCTTCTCCTGCAGCTCCTTGCCGCGCGACATGAAGGCGGCGGCGTCGCTCTGCGGGTAGAGGGAGGTTTTGCGCTTGCTGCGGCAACCCACCAGGAAATAGCGCTGACCGGGCGAGGTCGACATGAAGTCCACCTCGGGGAAACCGCGCAGGATGGAAGCCGGCGTGGCGCGCGCATTCGTCGCCGGCCGCCGCGACGTCGCCGTAAACGTCAATTCCTTCGGCGCCGCCGCTGCCGCCCCCTTCGCCTTCTCCACCTCCGCCGACTTCTTGTCCACTGGCTGCCGCATCTTCGCGAGCAGCTCCGTAATCTCTTCCATGTCCTTCTCAACCGGCACTGCTGCCTCCTCCTCTCCGTTCTCAATGCGCTTCTTCCGCTCCGCCTTTTCACGCTCTGCCTGAATCTGGTAGTCCTTCTTGCCTGCCCGGATCTGCTCAATGTCACGCGCGGCCAGCGGGATGCCGATGCAGATCCAAATCGAGAAGCGCACCACGCACGTCGTCATCATCACGACAATCAACAGCACGCTGAAGACGAGCATCAGGTCCATCCAGAACGATTCGCCACCTTTAGCCGCGGCAGCGATGAAGAGCTCCGCGGCGTCGCTGATGCTGTCCGACAAAAGCATCTCCTGCGCCAGACCCACCGTCTCGTTGAAGAGGTACTGCTTCGCCAGTCCCTTCACGTAGACGTAAACCCAGCTGACGACGGAATTAAACAACATGGTGGATAAATCAAAAAAAGGGTTTTGTAAACAGAATAGAAAGTCGAATAAAACCTCCACAAAAACGGTAGTATGAGCGCAAAGACTCTTTAGCCACAGTTTGTGTGTGCGTGTGTACGTGTATATGTGTATGGCACTTCGCGAAGTGAAACACAAAGAATTGGGGATGAGATAAAAAGGAAAGGAAAAGGGGCAGAAGTAGAGACAGCGAGTGAACTTCGTCAACAAGGGCACAACGCAGTGCTTGACATTGCGGTTATGACGTCTTGGGTAACAGATTTCTTTTTTCCTTCTCTCGATTAGTTGATGCAAAATAGATATTTTGCCCTGCAAAAAATGATAAGCTTTCAAAAGCAGGTTCGTGACAAGGCAGATAGAAGGTGCTTCTGAAATTCCGTTTCTCCAAGTCATTGACGATCTTTGGGGATGTTTAGCGTGCAGCAATGCAACACATTTTTGCCGGCTGTAAAGTGCCTTGGCAATTGAAAAAGGTCTAGAGAAATATGAAAAAGAAGCGGTCAGTGCAAAATTATAGAGATGTACAGTCTAATAAAAAAAAAATGAAAAAATGTATGGAGATGGAGAGAATCTAGTTCAGTTAATAGACGAAACCTTGAAACGATGATCTAGCAAAAAAAGAACGAAAAGAAAATTCGTCTGTAGTAACAACAAGCGCACGAAAGCCGCCAGCACTCCCAACGTACAAGGAAGTCAAACACTTACAGCTGCGCATTTACTGCCGCACAACGGACAGAACGCGACTGGCGACGACGACGCAGCAGGAAAGAACACAAACAGTTTCAGCGCCAGCTGGCACGCCTCACAAGTCACAACAACCTCGGCTCCGTCTAAAAGAAAGGCGGATGTCACGCTCGTGCGCATGCGATCAGCATCTTTGGCCGTAGAAGTCACTTTGTCGTTTTTCTCCTTTACTTCAACAGCAGCACGTGACGCGCTAGGTTGGCTTGTCGCACTTGCGAGGGTGTGGCCGCCTTTGCGCGCTCGCTGTGAAGACAATGATAGTGCAGCATTGACGGGAAAGCTCTGCAAAGCACTTCGTTGTTGAGTCTTATACTTAGACCCTTCGTTTGGCGACGGGGGAAAACGCGAAACGTTCGCGGAGCTTCTATCAAAAGATGATGGGCGTGCATCAGCGCTGTGACACTTGCTGCCATCAAAAAGGGATCGCGAGAGGACACCCACGTCTGCTGCCGTATCAACGCTCGCCTCGGCGTCGTTTTCGACTTGCGGCACGCGTGGCGGCGGGGAGAAGATGGTTGACGCCCCGCTCCCTGCACGATGATCTGGCGGAGAGGCGCTCCTTCTGTCTTGCTCAGCTTCTCCCCCCTCCTCCCGCTCCTCACTTGCGGAGAAAAAACGGTCGATGCTGTACCGCATGGCGGACTGGCGACCGCGCTGATGATCACCGCAGTCGCTAACGCTCTGAGGCGACAGCGGCAATTTGCCACCTTTACTCCCACTGCTGCAGCTGCTGCTGCCAATGCTGTTTGTGGTGGGTGCTCTCTGAGTCAGCTCCGGCACGTGTATGACCTCTGGCTCCTTCTGTGTGGGCTCTGCATCAGCTTTGCAACTGTGCTGCGACTTCTGAATCGCCGTGAGGGGAGGCGGCGGGGGCTGCAGGGACGGCGATGTTTCCCGCATCAACCGCACGGCTTCACGATGTAGGCTGCGCTGCCTCGTCGCCGTCGTCTTGTCGCCTCGAAGAATGGCATCGAGCTCCCGCTCCAGCATGGCTGCCTCGGACGGTTCGGTCGTGTTCGCGAAGCCTGCGCTCTCCTCGTCAAGGCAGTCGCTGTCGGCGCGGTAGTAGTACGCATCCCGCGAGGTGCGCTGCGTGTAGTCGTTCTTGGTAGTGCGCGCGTCGAGAACCGGTCTGCGCTTCACCTCGCTACCTGGAGAGAGC
This sequence comes from Crithidia mellificae, assembly GCA_002216565.1. Lineage (NCBI taxonomy): Eukaryota > Euglenozoa > Kinetoplastea > Trypanosomatida > Trypanosomatidae > Crithidia > Crithidia mellificae. The sequence goes on along the minus strand of MDUD01006969.1, from coordinate 3,459 downwards.
TCGACCTGAATCGGGTTCATCTCTGTTAGCTTGACTCGTAATTCAATAGACACAGTAATATCACATATATATTGGCGCTAAGATACGGATGAAAAAACAAAGGGAATACAAAGAGAGGCAAGTGGGTTGAAGGTGAGAACAAGAGTCAAGCGTGATTTCTTGTGGGTGCTTGGGTGATGGAAGCACTGACGCGTGCCAAGGAACAAAGTGCCGCTGCATGCGTTCTTTCACTTTCGCAATTTATTTTTTTCTTCTTAATGGAACGTTTTCGTGTCTTTTGCTGGAGATTGAGTCTTTTAAATCAAATCAGCGATTTATATTTGATCGACGCGGAGGCACAAACGTTGTGCTCAGGCTCTCAAATGTTGTGGCCCAAAAAGAAAAAAACCCTTTTTTTAAGCTTTTCTTTCTACTTTGAGTGATTCCATTTGTGTCTTCAAAGAAGCAGCTGAGTAAAGAAAAAGTAGAAAGTGTTCTCGTCTTCTATGCACGCTCACCAGGCCGCTTATCGCAGCGTCGGTGGACTGTTCTATGGGTTGAGAAGGGGAAAAAAAAGCACACATACTGCAAAGTTGCAGTTCCCGCACTTTGCTCTTCCCCTTCCGGCTACACTAACGTGTGCTCGATCTGCAGAGGTGCATGTGTGACCGGGTCGCGGATGAGCCGGTACTCCTTGCGGAACTCCGCGCTGCTGTAAAAGGCGTTCAGCGCCTCCTGCGAGATGTTGCTCGTGTAGTGGTCCAGCTCCGCCACGTCAATGCGCACCGTTGTCGGCTCCACCCCGCCGGAGAGCTGCCGCTCGAAGTGTCGCACCGTCTGCACCGCCACCTTGATGCGGTGGCGAATGAGGGGCAGGCTCTCCGTGTCCGACTCGAGAAACTTGCGGAAGCGCGCCTCCATCGCACTGCGCAGGCTGTACTTCTGCGTCTGGATAAAGCAGCGCAGGAAGAGCGAGACGGCCGCCGTGACGTCCTCGTCCGTCACAAACTCGCGCAGGTGCAGCCGCGCGTGCGCCTCGGACAGCCGAATGACCGACTCCATGTGCCGCACCGTAATGGCAATGCCGCCGTGTTTCGACTCCTGCCGCAGCTCCACGTAGAGCCGCGCGATGGTGTCGGGGTCGACGTTGGAGATGCGGGGGAAGCAGTGGCTCTTCGCAAAGAGGATGTACTTGCGCAGCAGCGCCTGGGGCAGGGGCTTGTCGCTGTTCGGGTCGTCGTCCTCGAAGCGTGAGCGGTCTTCGATGCTCTCCCGCAGCTGCCGCAGCCGCGCCTCGTACTCCGCCCGCTCCCCCTCCGTCGACGCGTTCTCCAGCGCGTACCGCAGCCGCGACAGCTCCTCGTGTCGGTCGCGCTCCAGCTGCCGCGTCTCCTCCTGTGTGCGGGGGTGGTTGCGCATGTGGGAGTCGCAGATAAAGGCGGCCAGCCGCTCGTCCAGCTCCACGTTCACCTCATCCCGCACGACGAAAAGAAGATCAAAACGGGACAAGATCGGCGTGGTCAGGTTCACGTTCGCGTCGAAGGAGGTGGAGGGGTCGTAGCGGCCGCCCATCGGGTTCGCCGCCGCGATGATGCAGCAGCGCGCCGACAGCGTCGTCACGATGCCACCACGCGCCACCGAGATTGTCTGCTGCTCCATCGCCTCGTGAATGGAGGTGCGGTCCTGGTCGGACATTTTGTCGAACTCGTCGATGAGGCAGCACCCGCGGTCGGCGATCACGAGCGCGCCGCCCTCCAGCACAAAGTCGCCGTTGACGCTGTCCTTGTGCACCGAAGCGGTGAGGCCGACGGCGGTGGAGCCGCGGCCGGTCGTGAACACCGTCCGGTCCGCCGTCTTCTCGACAAACTTGAGAAACTGCGACTTGGCGCAGCCCGGGTCGCCGACCATGAGGACGTTGATGTCGCCGCGGATGCGATGGGACTGATCGCCGCCAATGTCTTTTGGCACCGCGCCCATCATGGCCAGCAGCAGGCCCAGCTTGATGTCGTCGCGGCCGTGGATGCTCGGCGCGATGGAGCGCATCAATTTGCGGCGGATGTTGGGCGACCTACTCAGCTCGATGATGCGCTGCCGCTCGTCATCGGGCAGGCGGAAGACGCCGAGCTCGGTGGTGCGGCGAATGACGTTGTTCGCGTGCAGCACAGTGGTGAAAACCGGAAAGCCTTGTCGGCTGTTCAGCAAGGGGTCGAAATTGTTGCGGTAGATGCCCGTCACGTCCACCTCCTCCCCGGGTTTTGCGCGGTCGATGAGGTCGTTCGTGAGGACCACCTCCAGGCTGCGCGGCAGGCGGCCGGGTGGCACCTTGCCTGGAGACTCCTGCAGCACGATCGTTTGGTGGTTGCGGTACTCGGTGAGGCGCATGTTGACACGAAACGGCCCTTTGCTGTGGCAGCTGGGGCACATACTCACCCGCTGCTCCTTGTCCCCGCGCTGGTAGATCGGGCCGATGATGAAGGAGCAACGCACGCAGTCGTACTTGACCGCGTCCATCTGCGGGTACACCGGCGAGCGCCGGATCACGACGCCCTCCACACGCACCAGCACATTCATGTGAATCTGGCGGAAGTCGCGGATGGGGTCGCAGAGGGGCAGGTCGCACACGCGGACAAAGATGTGCGAGTGCACCTTGCGGTACTGCGGGTACAGCTTGAAGGTGAAGTAGTTCGCCGCCTCCTCCAGCAGCTCGATCATCGGGTCAGGGGCGTCAACCAGCCACAACGCTAGAACGCTGTCGTAGACGCGGCTGAGGTGGTCGTAGCTCAGCTGAAAGCTCATGTCGTTCTCGCGCGTCATCGCGTTCACCTTCTCCTCGTACACGCTCACGTCGTTGACGATGTAGTTGTGGTAAAAGTTGTAAATGCGGTTTTTAATCACCCGCCGCGGAAGTTCCTGCGCCAGCCACTCCACCAGCTCCCCCTGCGGCTGCCGCCAGTTGAAGTTCATGGCCTCGAGGTCGCCGCGCACGTAGGCGTCGTCGTTCGGGTCGCCGTATCCGTCCTCCGCCTCCGCGCCGCCATCGTCGATGCCTTCCACGCCGCTCACGCCGCGGCGGCCGCCTCGCCTCAAGTCGTCGTCCCCTCCCCCCTCAGCATCACCGCCCCCACGTGCGCCGCCGTCGTCGTCGTCGTCGTCCATCGCATCGCTCTCCGAGTCGTCGACGTCGCTGTAGATGCCCTCTTGCAGCTGCCGCCGCTCCTCCGCCAGCGCCTCCTCCTTCTGCCGACGCCGCTCCAGCAGCTCATCCACGGCCAGCCGGCCGCTCTCGGAGATTTCGGAGACGGAGCTGTCGTCGTCGGCGATCCAGTCGTCGTCGTCGGCCTCGACCTCGTCCTCGGCCACCTCGCTCTCCTCATCCGGTTGCAGGTAGTCCTGCATGAAATTGTCACCGTAAAGGTCTTCGCCCTCCTCGTCCGCTGCCGCGTCACCGGATGAAGAGGCGGAGGAAGAAGCGCGATCTTC
>MDUD01006968.1:0-12362 GCA_002216565.1 Crithidia mellificae | reverse complement strand
GTCTTTGACTCAGTTCAGCACCTACACAAACATACGCACACAAACGAAACATTCACACTAGACACGAGCAAAAGAAGAAAAAAACAAAAATAAAGGAGTGAGGGGTGAGGGGAAACTTAAAATTACAAAAACAAGTTCAAAGAAAAAAATGAATAATGTCAACGTAGACCTCTATAGTAGCAAAGAGCCGAGTAGCAAAAAAAAAGGCGGAAAAAGCTACAAGGGGCACACGCTGCCCCCACCTGTATCTCTCTTTGCGTCAATCAGCCTGAGCTTCACAATTTAGCTTCGCAATGTGCCCGGCACAACCGCGTAGCATGCCTTTGTGGGGAAGGGGGAGGAGGGCGTATTGCTGTTGCTACGAGCCGCAGTTGAGGCACTCCTCCGGCTGCTGCGAGCCGCGCTGCGACGAGCGGGTCTGCGACTGCGAGTTCTCCTTGTCTTGAATCTCCTTCATGCGCTTCGCATCCACCGTAAACTTAATCGCATCGGCGGCCGCCTTCGTGCGCAGGTAGTACACACCCGTCTTCAGACCCGACTCCCACGTGTAGAAGAGCATCGACGTGATCTGGCCCGAGGTGGGGCTCTGCAGGAAGAGGTTCAGCGACTGGGACTGGTCGATGTACTGGCCGCGGTCGCGGGCCATGTCGATCAGCTTGCGCTGCGGGATCTCCCACACCGTGCGGTACAGCTCCTTCAGGTCGTCCGGGATGCTGTCGATGGTCAGCACGGAGCCGTTGTAGGAGATGATCTCGTTGCGCATCGTCTCATTCCACAGGCCGCGCTTAATGAGGTCCATCACGAGGTACTTGTTCACCACCGGGAACTCGCCGCTCAGCACGCGACGAACATAGATGTTCGAGGTGAAAGGCTCGAAGCACTCGTTGTTGCCGAGGATTTGCGAGGTCGAGGCGGTGGGCATCGGCGCAAGCAGGAGAGAGTTGCGCATGCCGACCTGCACCACCTTCTGCTTGAGGCTGTCCCAATCCCACCGGCCGCTGTTCGGGCGCGGGTTCTTCCACATGTCGAACTGCAGGATGCCCTGACTGGCTGGGCTGCCCTTGAACGTCTCGTAGGGGCCCTCCTCCTTCGCCAGCTCCATCGACGACTCCACGGCGGCGAAGTAGATCGTTTCGAAGATCTCCGCGTTCACGCGCTGCGCCTCAGGGCTGGCGAAGGGCAGGCGCAGCAGGATGAAGGCGTCCGCCAGGCCTTGCACGCCCAGGCCCACCGGGCGGTTGCGCATGTTGCTGCGGTACGCGGTCTCCACCGGGTAGTAGTTGCGGTCAATGACGCGGTTCAGATTGCGCGTGATCTGCTTCGTCACGCTGTACAGCAGCTGGTGATCGATCTCGCGCTTCTCCTCATTCACGAAGCGCGGCAGGGCGATGGAGGCGAGGTTGCACACCGCGGTCTCCTCCGGCGACGTGTACTCCACAATCTCGGTGCAGAGGTTCGAGCACTTGATGGTGCCGAGGTTCTTCTGGTTCGACTTGCTGTTGCACGCGTCCTTGTAGAGGATGAACGGGACGCCGGTCTCGATCTGCGACTCGAGAATCGCAAACCACACCTCCTGTGCCTGGATCGTCTGCACTCCGCGGCCCTCCGCCTCGTAGCGCTCGTACAGGCGCTCGAACTCCTCGCCGTAGCAGTCACTGAGACCCGGGCACGTACTTGGGTCCATCAGCGTCCACTTCCCCTCACTCTTCACGCGCTTCATGAACAGGTCGGGGATCCACAGCGCGTAGAAGAGGTCGCGCGCACGCTGGTCGTCCTTGCCGGTGTTGCGCTTCAGCAGCAGGAAGCCGAAGATGTCGGCGTGCCACGGCTCGAGGTAAATGGCGAAGGCGCCCTTGCGCTTACCGCCGCCCTGGTCCACGTAGCGGGCCGTGTTGTTGAACACGCGCAGCATCGGCACCAGGCCGTTCGACGTGCCGTTCGTGCCAGCGATGTAGCTGCCGGCGGAGCGGATGTTGTGCACGTGCAGGCCGATGCCGCCGGCCGCCTTGCTGATGACGGCGCACTCCTTCAGCGTGTCGTAGATCCCGTCAATGCTGTCGTCCTTCGACGCGACGAGGAAGCACGAGCTCATCTGCGGCTTCGGCGTGCCGGCGTTGAAGAGGGTCGGGGTGGCGTGCGTGAAAAAGCCCTTCGACATCAGATCGTACGTCTCACGCACGTTCTTGAGGTCGCCGACGTGGATGCCGAGGGCAACGCGCAGGAAGAGCTGCTGCGGGCGTTCCACAATCCGCATCTCCCCACGCTTCGTCTCCACGCGCAGCAGGTACGAGCGCTCCAGCGTCTTGTAGCCGAAGAACTCGAAGTTCATATCACGCGAGTAGTCAATCATGGCCTGCAGCTCCTCGTGGTGGGCCTGCACCACCTCCCAGACGTCCTCGGCGATCAGCGGGGACGGCTTCTTCGTCTGGAGCGTCACGTGGTCGTGTAGCAGGCGGAACGTCTCGAGCACCGACTCGTTCGTGTTCTTGTGCAGCGCAGTGGTGCAGAGGCGACCGCCCATGCGACCGTAGTCGGGGTGCTTCGTGACGGAGTAGGCCGCCGTCTGCGCCACGAGCTCCTCCAGCTTGTCGTAGCGAATCTGATCCGTTAGTCCACGCGTCACATTCTCGGTCAGCATGTCGATGTCAAGGTGATCGCGGTCGAGGCCGTCCATCACGCGCTCGAAGCGGCGGTGAATCTTTGCGGCATCGTACGGCTGCACCTCACCGTTACGCTTCAGCACCGTAGGGGCGGCGTCGGACATGGCAGAGAGAGAGCACGAGAGAGGAATGAAGAGGAGGGAAGAAAAAGGGTTAGCGAAGGTAGGATCTATAGATTGCTACTATTCTGGTCCTGCTCGACACGGGACGCAAAAGAAAGGCTTAATAGAGAGAAAATATAGAGAACTATTTGTATACGCGTGAGTAAAAGTCTTTGTGAAAGACTTTAAAACACGAATTATAAGAGAAAGTAGCGAAAGAAACGAAAAGGAAATATTCTATAGACCGATGAGAGAAAAGATCTGTCACCGCCAACGTGTATGAAGTGCTGGAAGGAGAGAAGCTTTGCAATGAGTGATGTTCTTATCGGGAGAACAATCTATGAGTTTGGCTTAAGTGCCAGAGCGGAAACTTAATATGAACAAAAAAAAGGAGATATTTTATGTCTGTGACGTTGAGCACGAACAGTAGTCGCTAAATGAAAGACTGTAATGAGGATACAATATGTTGTTTCCTAATTGATGGATTTGCTTGTTTGCTTGTTTCGTGGGTGAGAACGCGCACAGGAATATTAACTGTCATGAAGTCCGCCAAAGTGTGTTGATTTGGAATAAAAGTAAGAGAACGCAAAGCAGATTTTATCGAGAAGACAGATAGATGATAGTTTGAACGCTGGCCAATACGGAGCTTGTTCAACTGGACACTTCCAAACTTGCTCGCAACTAGGTTTCTTAAGTACGCCTTCCTCTCTTAAGAACAAAAGAATCTGTTCGGTGGTAAAGTGAGCACTCTTTGACCATTGTTAAACGAGAACGAGCTGCTTAGGCGTTCTGTCTATGTCTAGAGTGCGTTACATCTCTATCCGTAAGCTATCACGCCGCCATGCGTGCTTAAAAAAAAAAGTGCTCAAAACAATCTTTTTTTAAGCCGAAATTGCTAAACAGAGAAGTCGCACTTGATCAATTCTTTGTTGGCATTGATTAAAAAACAGAGTATAGGAAAAATAGCAACCTCTTTGTTTTTTTTTTTCGAATCTTTTTCATGCAAAACGTTCTGTGATACATCACCGCACATTACGGTTCACTCACCAAAAAAGAACCATTATACTGGGAGCAACAAAAAAAAATCCACCATTAGGCATAATACAAACAACACAGAATTTCAACCCAGCAGTTTCACGCGCCATCGTTTGCGTCTGCGCGACTTAACGCCCGCCAAGGGCAATCCGCAAACAGATGTTTAGGAATCTGAAAGAAAATATCAGGAAATAGACCTTCATACGGCTATGGCGGGCTTCAAGTCTCGCGGCGCTACACCAACTCTCGCTCAATGTCCCACGCCTGCGCAAAGAGCTGCACCGCGTCGCCACCTAAACACCGCAAGCGGTACATCCCAGGCGGCATCACAACTAACACCTTCTGCATGTCCCCCGCACCAACCGAGCCGATGCACTGCCAGCGCGACTGGCCACGCGCATCAGCGCAGAAGAGCGACTCCGTCTCCTGCACCTCCACAAATGAGCGCTGCGAGGATGACGTCATAGCGGCAGACGAGCCCTTCGCCAACGCAGCCGCCGCAGCCGCCTTCGCCGTGCTCGACAGCGGCTTTCGCGCCATCGCGGTAATCTGCATGCGGCAATCAATGTTCACCTCGATCATGATGTCTGGCTCCACCTCAAAGTTAAGCCCCTTCTTCACCACACGCTGCGTCTCCGTGAACCAAAACTTCTGGTTTTGCGAGCGCGGCGGCACACGAATGAAGCGGACCTTGTTTCGGTTGGAATTGAAAGAGATGCTCTTTCGCGCCTTCCTGTGAGAATCGGGATTAAACTTCATTGCGCCGACTCAAATGGTAATTATCTGCTAAAGCTTAAAACAAAGGAAAGAGATACAAACGAATCGCCTTCTATGAAAGGAATGAAACGGTTTTATTTTCCCGTGTGGGTTGCCCTGAGTCAGCGCACCGGCGCGTATTTATGAGGGGAGAGGACAACAATCTGTGGCGTTTCTGTCATTAAGAAGAAGAGGACAAACACACATGTAGAAACAGAATGGTGGTGCGCGGTGTATTGTTTGCGAGTGCATGTAGATGCGCGTTTGCATTTGCCGTCACGTGAGTTAGGGAAAAAACGATAAGAGAAAAAGCAGTATTTGAATTTGCAAGAGGAAAGAAAGCAGCGATGATACAACATTGCAGCCGCTCTCTGAAGACACCCTCTTGCATTGAGTAGACAAGATGTCAAAAAGGCAGCTGAATGTCATACAGTATCGCTGGCTGCATTCTCCTTCTCGGAAGCAGAAAATTGTTTTCTTTTATCTCTTTGCAAAGACCGTTGTCCAAAATTAGCTGCTTATTGCAACAAAGCGGTTCTCTGAATCTTCGACAAAGTAAAGGAAGCCTTTATTATTATTATCACGCGCTGTCAAGCTTTCAAATCGCATTTATTTTTCATTTGTTGTCGCGAGCCAATGTAAAGGTATGCAAGTGAACTGTGCAAAATATTTTTTTTTGACGTAGCATTTCCATCTTTCTCGGGGCAAAGAGAAAAAAAAGGCATCTCTCTCTCTTTCTTCTTATGCGGTCTTGCCTTCAGCGGGGAGGGCAAACATGCGCACGTGGCGGCCGTCCGCGTTGCCGCACGTTGCCAGCCCCAGTCCATTCTGCAGAAACGCCGCGTCGCGAATGGCGTCGCCCTCCTGCGCGTCGAAGATGTCAGCAATGCGGATCAGCTGGAAGTTGCCCTCCTCGGCCTTCCCGCGCTGCTCGTACACCGAGACGTTCGACCCGCGCACGAGCGCCACACGCAGCACCTCGTGGTACGCCTTCCCGCGCACGGCGGTCAGCAGCCGCACGGGGGCCGCGCTGCGGTACTCGGCAAAGTCGGTGTCCGCAAAGGTGCAGACCACCTGCGGCGTGTTCTGCGAGACGAGCGAGTTCAAATCGTACACCATACCCACGCCGTTCTCAAAGAAGACGATCAAGTAGTTGCGCGTGTTGAACTCTGGCACGTTGGCCGTCACAAAAGCCAGCGACGTCACGCGCAGCTTTTGCGGATTCGGGAAGACGGCAAAGGTGTCCAGCACGATGCCGCTGTTGGCGGGCCGCTGCACCACACGTGCGAGACGCGGCTCTCGCAGGAAGGCGCCACCGAGCGCAATGCGATCATCGCTGACGGCCCAGGCAAGCGCGCTGCCCACTTTAAACTTGTCCTTGTGCGTCGTCGACGCCTCCGCCGCGCCGCGGGTGATCGCCTCCACCTCCGTCGTCGCGTCGAGGATGCTGAGGATGCCGTCCGCCCCAAACGGGCTCCAGCGTGGCACAGAGGACACGAGGCGGTGCCCCGGCAGTTTCATGGACCACAGGTGCACCAGCGACACATTCGTGCGACCGGACAAGGTGAAGCACACGAACTTGTCCGTGAAGCGCTCCCCCACCACCAGGCGGGCATCATCGGCGCTAAAACACGCCGCAAAAACCTCCGCCTTCTGCTCCAGGCCGACCGCTGCGGTCACGACTGCGTTGACGTCGGTGAAGTGCTTCTCCTGCAGCTCCTTGCCGCGCGACATGAAGGCGGCGGCGTCGCTCTGCGGGTAGAGGGAGGTTTTGCGCTTGCTGCGGCAACCCACCAGGAAATAGCGCTGACCGGGCGAGGTCGACATGAAGTCCACCTCGGGGAAACCGCGCAGGATGGAAGCCGGCGTGGCGCGCGCATTCGTCGCCGGCCGCCGCGACGTCGCCGTAAACGTCAATTCCTTCGGCGCCGCCGCTGCCGCCCCCTTCGCCTTCTCCACCTCCGCCGACTTCTTGTCCACTGGCTGCCGCATCTTCGCGAGCAGCTCCGTAATCTCTTCCATGTCCTTCTCAACCGGCACTGCTGCCTCCTCCTCTCCGTTCTCAATGCGCTTCTTCCGCTCCGCCTTTTCACGCTCTGCCTGAATCTGGTAGTCCTTCTTGCCTGCCCGGATCTGCTCAATGTCACGCGCGGCCAGCGGGATGCCGATGCAGATCCAAATCGAGAAGCGCACCACGCACGTCGTCATCATCACGACAATCAACAGCACGCTGAAGACGAGCATCAGGTCCATCCAGAACGATTCGCCACCTTTAGCCGCGGCAGCGATGAAGAGCTCCGCGGCGTCGCTGATGCTGTCCGACAAAAGCATCTCCTGCGCCAGACCCACCGTCTCGTTGAAGAGGTACTGCTTCGCCAGTCCCTTCACGTAGACGTAAACCCAGCTGACGACGGAATTAAACAACATGGTGGATAAATCAAAAAAAGGGTTTTGTAAACAGAATAGAAAGTCGAATAAAACCTCCACAAAAACGGTAGTATGAGCGCAAAGACTCTTTAGCCACAGTTTGTGTGTGCGTGTGTACGTGTATATGTGTATGGCACTTCGCGAAGTGAAACACAAAGAATTGGGGATGAGATAAAAAGGAAAGGAAAAGGGGCAGAAGTAGAGACAGCGAGTGAACTTCGTCAACAAGGGCACAACGCAGTGCTTGACATTGCGGTTATGACGTCTTGGGTAACAGATTTCTTTTTTCCTTCTCTCGATTAGTTGATGCAAAATAGATATTTTGCCCTGCAAAAAATGATAAGCTTTCAAAAGCAGGTTCGTGACAAGGCAGATAGAAGGTGCTTCTGAAATTCCGTTTCTCCAAGTCATTGACGATCTTTGGGGATGTTTAGCGTGCAGCAATGCAACACATTTTTGCCGGCTGTAAAGTGCCTTGGCAATTGAAAAAGGTCTAGAGAAATATGAAAAAGAAGCGGTCAGTGCAAAATTATAGAGATGTACAGTCTAATAAAAAAAAAATGAAAAAATGTATGGAGATGGAGAGAATCTAGTTCAGTTAATAGACGAAACCTTGAAACGATGATCTAGCAAAAAAAGAACGAAAAGAAAATTCGTCTGTAGTAACAACAAGCGCACGAAAGCCGCCAGCACTCCCAACGTACAAGGAAGTCAAACACTTACAGCTGCGCATTTACTGCCGCACAACGGACAGAACGCGACTGGCGACGACGACGCAGCAGGAAAGAACACAAACAGTTTCAGCGCCAGCTGGCACGCCTCACAAGTCACAACAACCTCGGCTCCGTCTAAAAGAAAGGCGGATGTCACGCTCGTGCGCATGCGATCAGCATCTTTGGCCGTAGAAGTCACTTTGTCGTTTTTCTCCTTTACTTCAACAGCAGCACGTGACGCGCTAGGTTGGCTTGTCGCACTTGCGAGGGTGTGGCCGCCTTTGCGCGCTCGCTGTGAAGACAATGATAGTGCAGCATTGACGGGAAAGCTCTGCAAAGCACTTCGTTGTTGAGTCTTATACTTAGACCCTTCGTTTGGCGACGGGGGAAAACGCGAAACGTTCGCGGAGCTTCTATCAAAAGATGATGGGCGTGCATCAGCGCTGTGACACTTGCTGCCATCAAAAAGGGATCGCGAGAGGACACCCACGTCTGCTGCCGTATCAACGCTCGCCTCGGCGTCGTTTTCGACTTGCGGCACGCGTGGCGGCGGGGAGAAGATGGTTGACGCCCCGCTCCCTGCACGATGATCTGGCGGAGAGGCGCTCCTTCTGTCTTGCTCAGCTTCTCCCCCCTCCTCCCGCTCCTCACTTGCGGAGAAAAAACGGTCGATGCTGTACCGCATGGCGGACTGGCGACCGCGCTGATGATCACCGCAGTCGCTAACGCTCTGAGGCGACAGCGGCAATTTGCCACCTTTACTCCCACTGCTGCAGCTGCTGCTGCCAATGCTGTTTGTGGTGGGTGCTCTCTGAGTCAGCTCCGGCACGTGTATGACCTCTGGCTCCTTCTGTGTGGGCTCTGCATCAGCTTTGCAACTGTGCTGCGACTTCTGAATCGCCGTGAGGGGAGGCGGCGGGGGCTGCAGGGACGGCGATGTTTCCCGCATCAACCGCACGGCTTCACGATGTAGGCTGCGCTGCCTCGTCGCCGTCGTCTTGTCGCCTCGAAGAATGGCATCGAGCTCCCGCTCCAGCATGGCTGCCTCGGACGGTTCGGTCGTGTTCGCGAAGCCTGCGCTCTCCTCGTCAAGGCAGTCGCTGTCGGCGCGGTAGTAGTACGCATCCCGCGAGGTGCGCTGCGTGTAGTCGTTCTTGGTAGTGCGCGCGTCGAGAACCGGTCTGCGCTTCACCTCGCTACCTGGAGAGAGCTCGACCTGAATCGGGTTCATCTCTGTTAGCTTGACTCGTAATTCAATAGACACAGTAATATCACATATATATTGGCGCTAAGATACGGATGAAAAAACAAAGGGAATACAAAGAGAGGCAAGTGGGTTGAAGGTGAGAACAAGAGTCAAGCGTGATTTCTTGTGGGTGCTTGGGTGATGGAAGCACTGACGCGTGCCAAGGAACAAAGTGCCGCTGCATGCGTTCTTTCACTTTCGCAATTTATTTTTTTCTTCTTAATGGAACGTTTTCGTGTCTTTTGCTGGAGATTGAGTCTTTTAAATCAAATCAGCGATTTATATTTGATCGACGCGGAGGCACAAACGTTGTGCTCAGGCTCTCAAATGTTGTGGCCCAAAAAGAAAAAAACCCTTTTTTTAAGCTTTTCTTTCTACTTTGAGTGATTCCATTTGTGTCTTCAAAGAAGCAGCTGAGTAAAGAAAAAGTAGAAAGTGTTCTCGTCTTCTATGCACGCTCACCAGGCCGCTTATCGCAGCGTCGGTGGACTGTTCTATGGGTTGAGAAGGGGAAAAAAAAGCACACATACTGCAAAGTTGCAGTTCCCGCACTTTGCTCTTCCCCTTCCGGCTACACTAACGTGTGCTCGATCTGCAGAGGTGCATGTGTGACCGGGTCGCGGATGAGCCGGTACTCCTTGCGGAACTCCGCGCTGCTGTAAAAGGCGTTCAGCGCCTCCTGCGAGATGTTGCTCGTGTAGTGGTCCAGCTCCGCCACGTCAATGCGCACCGTTGTCGGCTCCACCCCGCCGGAGAGCTGCCGCTCGAAGTGTCGCACCGTCTGCACCGCCACCTTGATGCGGTGGCGAATGAGGGGCAGGCTCTCCGTGTCCGACTCGAGAAACTTGCGGAAGCGCGCCTCCATCGCACTGCGCAGGCTGTACTTCTGCGTCTGGATAAAGCAGCGCAGGAAGAGCGAGACGGCCGCCGTGACGTCCTCGTCCGTCACAAACTCGCGCAGGTGCAGCCGCGCGTGCGCCTCGGACAGCCGAATGACCGACTCCATGTGCCGCACCGTAATGGCAATGCCGCCGTGTTTCGACTCCTGCCGCAGCTCCACGTAGAGCCGCGCGATGGTGTCGGGGTCGACGTTGGAGATGCGGGGGAAGCAGTGGCTCTTCGCAAAGAGGATGTACTTGCGCAGCAGCGCCTGGGGCAGGGGCTTGTCGCTGTTCGGGTCGTCGTCCTCGAAGCGTGAGCGGTCTTCGATGCTCTCCCGCAGCTGCCGCAGCCGCGCCTCGTACTCCGCCCGCTCCCCCTCCGTCGACGCGTTCTCCAGCGCGTACCGCAGCCGCGACAGCTCCTCGTGTCGGTCGCGCTCCAGCTGCCGCGTCTCCTCCTGTGTGCGGGGGTGGTTGCGCATGTGGGAGTCGCAGATAAAGGCGGCCAGCCGCTCGTCCAGCTCCACGTTCACCTCATCCCGCACGACGAAAAGAAGATCAAAACGGGACAAGATCGGCGTGGTCAGGTTCACGTTCGCGTCGAAGGAGGTGGAGGGGTCGTAGCGGCCGCCCATCGGGTTCGCCGCCGCGATGATGCAGCAGCGCGCCGACAGCGTCGTCACGATGCCACCACGCGCCACCGAGATTGTCTGCTGCTCCATCGCCTCGTGAATGGAGGTGCGGTCCTGGTCGGACATTTTGTCGAACTCGTCGATGAGGCAGCACCCGCGGTCGGCGATCACGAGCGCGCCGCCCTCCAGCACAAAGTCGCCGTTGACGCTGTCCTTGTGCACCGAAGCGGTGAGGCCGACGGCGGTGGAGCCGCGGCCGGTCGTGAACACCGTCCGGTCCGCCGTCTTCTCGACAAACTTGAGAAACTGCGACTTGGCGCAGCCCGGGTCGCCGACCATGAGGACGTTGATGTCGCCGCGGATGCGATGGGACTGATCGCCGCCAATGTCTTTTGGCACCGCGCCCATCATGGCCAGCAGCAGGCCCAGCTTGATGTCGTCGCGGCCGTGGATGCTCGGCGCGATGGAGCGCATCAATTTGCGGCGGATGTTGGGCGACCTACTCAGCTCGATGATGCGCTGCCGCTCGTCATCGGGCAGGCGGAAGACGCCGAGCTCGGTGGTGCGGCGAATGACGTTGTTCGCGTGCAGCACAGTGGTGAAAACCGGAAAGCCTTGTCGGCTGTTCAGCAAGGGGTCGAAATTGTTGCGGTAGATGCCCGTCACGTCCACCTCCTCCCCGGGTTTTGCGCGGTCGATGAGGTCGTTCGTGAGGACCACCTCCAGGCTGCGCGGCAGGCGGCCGGGTGGCACCTTGCCTGGAGACTCCTGCAGCACGATCGTTTGGTGGTTGCGGTACTCGGTGAGGCGCATGTTGACACGAAACGGCCCTTTGCTGTGGCAGCTGGGGCACATACTCACCCGCTGCTCCTTGTCCCCGCGCTGGTAGATCGGGCCGATGATGAAGGAGCAACGCACGCAGTCGTACTTGACCGCGTCCATCTGCGGGTACACCGGCGAGCGCCGGATCACGACGCCCTCCACACGCACCAGCACATTCATGTGAATCTGGCGGAAGTCGCGGATGGGGTCGCAGAGGGGCAGGTCGCACACGCGGACAAAGATGTGCGAGTGCACCTTGCGGTACTGCGGGTACAGCTTGAAGGTGAAGTAGTTCGCCGCCTCCTCCAGCAGCTCGATCATCGGGTCAGGGGCGTCAACCAGCCACAACGCTAGAACGCTGTCGTAGACGCGGCTGAGGTGGTCGTAGCTCAGCTGAAAGCTCATGTCGTTCTCGCGCGTCATCGCGTTCACCTTCTCCTCGTACACGCTCACGTCGTTGACGATGTAGTTGTGGTAAAAGTTGTAAATGCGGTTTTTAATCACCCGCCGCGGAAGTTCCTGCGCCAGCCACTCCACCAGCTCCCCCTGCGGCTGCCGCCAGTTGAAGTTCATGGCCTCGAGGTCGCCGCGCACGTAGGCGTCGTCGTTCGGGTCGCCGTATCCGTCCTCCGCCTCCGCGCCGCCATCGTCGATGCCTTCCACGCCGCTCACGCCGCGGCGGCCGCCTCGCCTCAAGTCGTCGTCCCCTCCCCCCTCAGCATCACCGCCCCCACGTGCGCCGCCGTCGTCGTCGTCGTCGTCCATCGCATCGCTCTCCGAGTCGTCGACGTCGCTGTAGATGCCCTCTTGCAGCTGCCGCCGCTCCTCCGCCAGCGCCTCCTCCTTCTGCCGACGCCGCTCCAGCAGCTCATCCACGGCCAGCCGGCCGCTCTCGGAGATTTCGGAGACGGAGCTGTCGTCGTCGGCGATCCAGTCGTCGTCGTCGGCCTCGACCTCGTCCTCGGCCACCTCGCTCTCCTCATCCGGTTGCAGGTAGTCCTGCATGAAATTGTCACCGTAAAGGTCTTCGCCCTCCTCGTCCGCTGCCGCGTCACCGGATGAAGAGGCGGAGGAAGAAGCGCGATCTTC
>MDUD01006967.1:12305-22635 GCA_002216565.1 Crithidia mellificae | reverse complement strand
CACACACACACACACACACACACAAGCGCCAGAAGGAAAGAAACTTTGGCTCTCCTTTACGCCTCGTTTTGCTCTGAAAACCGTGGCGGATTTCACAATTGTTTTTTTCCGATCATTCTTTCTTAAGCGGTGGCAAATACAAGTGTACACTTTCCTTTTCTTTCTTTCCGCCATTCGTTTAATTCTCCGCCACTGTTGCTTGAAAAACCATATACTTATTGAATCCGAAGAGGTGTCTAACTTTAGGCACATACACACAAGTGTACAACATCAGCGAATTGATACGCCTCATCCCATCCATCAAAAAAAGAAAAAAAAGGAAAAGAATAAACAAATCAATAAAAACGACAAACAAACTGTCTGGTTCCATTGAGACAGAACTAGAAATGGAGCCCACCACTTCCACCCGCCAATGGAGTACGAAGCTGAACCCACTCGCAAAAATACCCGACATTCCAGTGCTCGCTATCAACCACCGCAACGACAGCTCCTCCAGTTCCCTCAACGCAAGCCGCAGTGGCGGCTACGGCACCACGACGGGTAGTAGCGCAAGCGCGACGGCGGCCGCTGCCGCTGCAGCAGCGGTGTCGGCGGCCAACGCCCCGCCACACCGCTGTGACAGCTCAAACGGCTTCACACCGACCTCGGAGGACGGCCACGACACCTCTGACTGCGTCCGCAGCGGCACCTCGGTGGTGCGCTACCACGAGAACTCGGACTGCTGCGGGTGCCCGATGTGCACGCTGACGCTGTACATCTCGTACGTGTACCGCGACCAGCGGCGTGCCTCGCCGCACGTGATGCTGGCGCGGCCCTCGGCCGAGTACGCGATGGCACCCGACGGCTCGCTGCCGCAGCTGACCCCGCTGTACAAGCCCAACGACACGGAGGTGTGTCCCGTGTTCGCCGCCTACGGCTTCTGCCCCTTCCACCGCGGCTGCTTTCTGCCGCACGACACGGCCAGCTGCGCCTCCCCGCGTGCGCCGCGGCTTGGGTCGGCGGAGGCGGAGCTGCAGCGACTGGTGCGGCGTGGCAAGGAGCTGCAGTGCAGTGATGTGTGGACGTGCGACGTGTGCGGCTACGACGAGATCGACGAGTTCGCCGAGATGCCGCTCGGGACGGAGCACGCCTTCCGCCAGTGTGCGCGGTGCACCTTCATGTGCTACTTCCCTTACATCACCTACCTGGTCGAGAACATCCTCGCCAGCGTCGGTGACGACTACCAGCTGTACAAGAGCGAGATCGACCGCTACCGCGCGCAGCTGCCGGACCTTTTCAAGATCCCGCTCACCTACGAAGCCCACCGCGTGGCTAACGTGGTGTTTGCGTGGAGCCTGGTGTCGCCGGTGCACGCGCGCGATGCCATGAACACCGTCGTGCGCGAGTTCCCCGAGGTGGAGGCGATCGTCAGCGTGGGCAGCGGCGCAGGCTACATTGAGCACATCTTCAACCGTGTGATGCACAAGGTGCCACTGCGTGAGGAGTGGGCGGTGGACCGCCGCCGCTTCCCCACCACCGCCTTCGACAACGTCCGCTGCGACTTCTACGGCACGCGTGTCATTCCCATCTTCGCCTTCGACGCGCTCGCGCTGCAGGGGACGTACAGCGTGCACGTCTCCATGGGTGGGCCGGTGTCGCTCTACTCCCTCAACTGCAAGAAGGCGGCGCTGCTGCTGTGCTGGCCGCCCTTCGGCTCCCGCGAGCGGGAGGAAAGCTCGATGGGCTTTGAGGCGCTTGAGTACTACACGCGCCAAGGCGGCACGACGTTCATCTACATTGGCGACACCGCCGCCACGGGCGACTGGCGCTTTCACATGCTGCTCAAGTCGCACTACAAGCTTGTCCGGGCCTACCCGGTGCGCCGAGAGCTGCGGCGGTGGTGCCCGCAGGAGATGGGCTTCGTGTACGGCGGCAACGACACAATCGGTGTGTATCGTCTGCGCGAAGTGCCGCTGACCACGATGTACTAGCAGCACCGCTACACCACCAACAGGCAACGCTGAGAAGCAGATTGACAACAAGAGGAGAATTCAGACAAAAATCTGAGGTATCATGGCGGTGCAGGAACACGTGTATGTTCCTTGACCTACACATACGCATGCACATACACACACACACACACACACACACACACACACACACACTCACACGCACGCAACGGATGCCGCGACTCAGCGTTACAGATGTCATGAAATGCATCCTGTAGGGTGTTGACAGTGAGCATGCAGATCTGCCCAGTAGGGTCAAGACAGATCTGAACTATGTTACGGCGTAAAGCGCGGAAGCAGCAGCAGAACGGGACTTGCGATCCTACCGTGAAACTTTGCATTTCTTTGCTTGTTTTCCCCCCCTCTTCTTTAGCTCGTCCTCGTTGCTTTCTCCTTTGTCGCCTTTCCCATCGTTAAGCACAGTTCTGATCCTGAGGGTGTTTTAATGACGTGTCACTTACCACCGTTTCATTTTTGCTTGTATGCAACGGTATTACGTCTTCGTTTTTCCGTGTTTTGAGGGCAAGGAGTCTGCCCATTACCTTACCTGTCAGCTCCCCATCTCATTTCGAACGCTTACATAGCAAGCGAACCGAGATCTGCCTCTTGTTTGTTTTCTCCGTTCCACTTTGTGGTTTTCATTTTTCTTGTTTCCCTTCTTTGCACGAGCTTTTTCCTCACGGTGATACCGTGGCTTTTCATCAAAAGTGTCTTTTTTTTCTTTCTTTCTTTCTTGTTTTTTGAATGGTCTTCTTATTAATATATTTGCTTGATCCTTTTGTTTTTTTGCCTCTCGCGCCTGAAACGTTTCGTGATTCCATGCAGTTTTTTTTTTAATTTTCTTGGCTTCCTTGATTTTGATTTCTTCCTTTGCCTTTTTGTGTCTAGTTTTCGTCGGACCCAAGGCGGTAACGCAACTTTGTAGCGTAGCCGTTGCCGGCTCTGATCTCTTAGTACGTCACGAAAAAGAGGAACGTCAACAGGAATTAAGAAAAAAGGGCGCGATTACGAAAAACAAGAATAGCTTCAAAAACAAACAAACAAACATCAAAACACTTCTAGCTCATATATATTTGATCTTTCTTGATTTCTCGTTTTTTGTTCTCCCTTCTCTACATAAATTCTTTTTCTTTTCATGGAGCTCGGTCATTCGCGCGGACACCAATTTCTGCTCCACACAAACACGCCTAAAAAAAAAAAAGAGAAACCTTTGCTCGGTGCTTGCTCGCACTGGGATTTTTCTTGCCTGGTTATTGTTAGCTGTTCACTTTGTTATCTACTTGACAAAGGACCTTTTGCACCTTTTTTTTGCGCTTCCTCTCGTATCGCGGCTTTGCTTTGTTTTCTGCATCGACATGCTCTGAGGGTTGCCGCTGCTGAAAGGCTAAGAGATAAATGTATTACAATTCAATATCAAGATGCATCTAAGTTCTTTTTTTTTTTGGTTATCTTTGTACACTCTAGCTGCTGCAAGGACATTCAAGCAGTTTGTTCGAGACAGTAAAACCTTCAGAAACCAAAATAATACAGCTGTCAGGTTTATTTCTTTCTTTTTGTTTGTGCACACAACAAAGACGTCCAGGTTACTCAACCCGTTCTTCTTTTTCTTAACATGATGGTGTCTTGCCCTTTTTTTTCTCCCCTTTTCATTTTAGTATTGGAATGGTCTTGTCCATGGTGCTTGGCCACGCGGTGTGGGAAGCGTCTGGTTGACCTACTTATCTTTCTTCTCTTTTCTCCTCTTTCACAATTAGTGTTTTCTTTAGATTTATATTAACAAATTAGAAGTCACTGGCGATGCGAAGAACCAAGGAGGTGCAGAAGACTTGTCAACATCTCCCTTTTTCAATCTTTCACTGTTGTCATCCCACACACGCGGCGCGGCGAAATGGCAGCATCTGTGTGGACGCGTTAAATGCATGGATGCAGTTAATCGTGTGTGTGTGTGTGTGTGTCTCTCTCTTTCTCCTAAGAAGTGGCCACGTACAAGAGTTTTGACAAACAAAGTGCATTGTTTTGCGTTTCCTTGTAAAATCTCTTTTCTCCTGTGTCTCAAGTGGGTAAGTGCATATTTCAAGCATTAAGCCTCTTCTTTCTTTTTTAACATTAAGTCTTCACACTCTTTTAATATATATATCCTTTTTTTCTGGTTGTTTTTTTATTATTTTTTACACTCATGGTGTCCGATCTTGACGCGCTGAAGGTAACAAGCTTGAACTTCTCTCCATCGCTTGCAACTTAACCTCTCACTTCACCGTTTATTCTTGAGTTTTTATTAATTTTTACCCTTGCTCTTGACTAATGAATCAAGGTGTATGCGGCAACAGAGGGGAAAATAAAAGATGATTGCGAACATTCAAGGTGAACTGACATTGATTTAAACTTAATCACTGAGGTCCGTCTCCTCGCCCTTGATTATCCTGTCCTGTATACTGTTTCTTCTCTTTAAGATTGTTTTTTTTTCTTCACAGTGCGAATAGCGGATTTAAGACGCAAGGGTGGCGACGTGTGAGTTTCGAACAATAAAAACCAGAACGTCAATTGTTAGTCAAGTCGCACTGTTTTTAAGTAGCGGAAAACCGTAAATAACTAAAAAAATTGTCTTTTTTTTCATTCTTCTCTTTAAATATAAAAAACTTACCAAAAAGAGAAAGAAACTAGCCATATTCTCTAAATAAAATCTCTCTTTTGACCTTTGACTTTTGCGTCTTGTCGTCTTTGGAGAATCTTTTTTTTTTGGCGATTTGTGTGTGTGTGTGTGTATGTGGCAGTGTTGGTTTTTCCTCTTGTGTGTCATCGTGGCGTGTGTTAGCGTGTGTGTCAAAACGGGCCATTTCATTTTTCTTTCTCACTTGACCGTCTGGGACCTCTCCAATGAAACCACATGTGTTTTTGCGTTTTCGAAACAAAAAAGTTGTGTGTTGTGCGTTCTCCTCTGTTGGGAATGTCTAGCACACTGTCGCTTTCCACCGAACTACTCTTCTCACCATCCTTTCTGTACAAGGCCAGCAGCTCGTAAAAGCATCTTGCCTGCTCAGCGGTTGAGACCGTAAAAAAAAAAAGAACATTTTTTTTTCTAAATAATAATAGTGAACTCTAACATCACTGTTTGCCCTGCGGGGCTCTTCAAGTCGCATTCTCAGACCGTTTTAGTTGGTAAAGGTGAAATAAAGTTTTGTTTTCTTTGAAACTGAAAGTGAAGAGGGACGATTGTTTTGGGTTATCATGCACGGCTGTGATGCAATTGGCAAAGAAGTGCTTGGCGTGTTGCTTAGTTTGTCCTGCTCGTTCAGATGCAACTGAATGAAGCAGACTTTTACCATGGCAGAAAAGCTGCTATTAAAAGAAAATGACGGCGTCTCGGTTGCCCCTCCTTCTCTGCTTTTATTCATCTCTTTCTTGTGCACTTCACCCTTTTCTCGTATTTTTTTTTTTTTACTTCTCTGACCACTGCAGCTTTCCGATGCCAAGAAAATAGAGCTCTGGTGCATCTCTTTTCACACATTCCAGAAAAAGAGTTCATAAACTTGGAAAAATTCGTTTGTGTGCAGCGACGGTGCAGACGGAATTTAGCGCCAAGCATCCTCGCCATTTTGATTTTGTTTGCTAATACCTTGAATCAAGCGCCTCATAATAGCCTGCCTAAAGGGCGTGCTTGGAGAAGCCCAGCCTTTACGGTTGTCCTTTTCTTCTCTCTCTCTATCCTTCTGATGAAGTCGAGACAAAAGATTGCACAATCTTAGCGTTTCTTCTTTTGGCTGTTTTTTCTCCTCTTCAATCAAGAATGAACCAACTGGAGTACTTCCTGGCCAGTACTGATGGCAGCAGAGCTGACGTCATGCGCTACATGCAGCAGCTGCGCGATCTGGATGAGTGGGTGGAGTACCACCTCGCCGCCCTCCGCGCCATCACCGCCACTCGCGTTCTCTACTTGGCCAACGCCGCCAAGGCGGAGAGCAGCCGTCACCGCGGCCGAGGCGGCCGAGGCGCCGGCAGCGGGCGTGGACGCGGCAGGGGACGCGGAGGCGGTGCTGCAGCCGCCAACGCCTCCGTCCTCCACGCCGCCTCGAGCGTCGGCGCGTCGTCGCGACACGTGTACGACGTGGACGCAGCGGAGGTGAGCCGGAGCGGCATGGACGACGACGAGGCGGCGGAGGCGTCACCAGCGATGGAGGCGGCGGCGTACATGGCGGAGCTGCAGCGTGAATTTACCTGGCACGAGACGTGCGTGCGACAGCATTGTCAGGAGCGGGAGATGCTCGCTGCGGAGCTGGCGGAGCGTTGTGTCGAGGTGCGCTTGTCCATGGCTTCTCGCCTCGCAAACTTTGCGTCGGTGGCGGATGTCCCAGTGACGGAGTTGTCCAGTTAAGCGAGACGAAGTCACCCTATCGTACGTATCTGCTTTTCCCTTTTCTGTTTGCAGCGGCATAATCTATGGAAACGTCACGTAGTGCTTTGCTGCGGTTCATTTTCTTTGCTTACTGTTAATGACTACATTTGGAGTGTTGTTTTTTGAACGGCATGTGGATGATCGCCAGCTGCGAATCTCCACGTATTGAACACGTCTGCTTNAAAAAAAAAAAAAAACAACAACAACAAAAGCTTTCAAGTTTCATTTCATTTGCGTCTCAGGCAAGGTTAGCAACCTTTGCAGTTGTTAAGGTTTGCTTGTAGGAGCGCTGAACGACGCAAATGTACTCAAGATTTTGCGCAGAATATGAAGCAAAAAGCGGTTTTTTTTTGTGAAAGCACTGATTATTTGTGTTGTTGTGTGCGTGTGTGTGTTCTTGTGCAAACTCTTCGCAGTTCTCTCTATTCGTGAGAATTTTCACTTTTGTGTTGCTTTCTTCACGCGCCTTTCCATTCCTTCTTTTCTTCTTCTGGTTTACGTTTGCATCACACGCGTTGAAAATGTTAGACAACAGTGAATGGACTGCCCAGCAGACCCAACGATTAAGGCACATCAGTCCAAACAGCTGCAGGCGTACACAGTAGGTCACTCAGCTGCGCGAATCACGGATTACAGAGAAAGAAAAGAAAATCAGAGTGTTCGGTCTACCACACACCAGATCAACAAAAGCTAAAAAAACAAACCCAGCTGGAAACCATCCGGCCAAACATACGTGGCGGGCCCAAGGCGTGCGTTCCACATGTCGGCCACACTCCGCCACCGCCAGCAGCGCCTCTTCACCGGCGCTCTCTTCCCCGAGGCGCTCAACGAGCAACTTGCCGCCTTTGCGTTGCGTCATCGGCTGCAGAGCAATGTTTGGGTGCCGCGGCGTGCCTTTGACAGCGCGCTGCAGCCCTACAACGTCTTCATCCTTCCCAACGCCGCCCTCTGCGACGTCTCCTTCACGCCGGGCGGCGGGGTGGGGGATGTGACGGCGGCCATCGGGACCGATCGCGTGCTGGTGAATGCGCAGCACACCTCGAATCAAATGCTGATGGAGGACTTCCGCGACTTTCTGACGACGCGGCTCGCGCCGCCGGCGCCGTATTCTGTGCCTCTTCGCACTAGCTTTTTTGCTGCCGCGCCGGCGTTGCCTGAGCTTGCGAGCACGAAGCTCACACACGAGCTCGATCGCGACGATCAATTCGATTCTGTTGCACATGGCCACTTTTTTGGGCGGCCCTTCAGAGAGCGCGAGTACTTCACCGCCGCTGACCAGGACACCGCGGGTGCGTTGGGCAGTCGCCCTGACTGTGGCGGCTCTGCTCTCACCCCTCCGCCGAATCGAATTCTTCAACCCGATCCACAGTGGGACGGCTTGCCGCCTTTTCAGCACCCCCTCGCCCTCAACGGCTCTCTTCTGCTCGGGACTGAGGTGTCGGCGCGGCTGCTGGCTTGGATGAGGGTGCGGCACGTCTGCACGAACTACTGGCGCCGCCTGCGCAGCGGCAGTGGGCGGCATCAACACTTCACCCACGTCAGCAACACCGAATACCCGGGCCGGTACAACCCATTCTTCTGCGCACGCTACGTGCCGCACAATTACACTGGCCGCGGATTTCCGGCGGACACGGCTCGCCTCATGCGGCACCGCGCCGTTGAATACGGCTACGTCTCGCGCATGTGGCTGACGCTGCGCCAGGGCCAGGAGCTCTTCGGCACGTCTCTCCGCGCAGACCACGCGCGCGACTTCCCGACGGTGTACTCGACTTTCCACACTGGCGGCCTGGAGTGCTTGGCCTACTACTGCGCCGACCAGTTCGAGCGTAGCGAGGAAATCTTTCCGACGCGTCGGGAGATTGATCTGGCGGCGAAAGGCGTGTGGGTGCCATCGAGTAAAATTGCGGCCTTTCCGCTGCTGTGGCAGCTTCAGCAGAAGTACAACACGGAGACGACGCCCGCCAACGGCAGCCGCCGCCGTGGCACGGACGTGGCGATGCAAGACGCCACCCGCCACTCCGAGTTATGCCAGCGGACAGAGGCATCTAATGAGATTCAGCTCGTGGGTTTTGACAGAGCGAAAGCGACAAAGTACTTACAAGACACACACCTGGTCAGGACGCTGCTCCGTCAGTGCATTCTCTGCGGTTACCCGACCCCCACGTTTCTTTCGCACCGCAACCTTGTGAAGCTGGAGTTGCGGCTGCGCGACGGCGAGGAGGGCGTCGTGCAGCAGCGCACGCCCGTCCCACTACCGTACGATTACGCCTGGCTGAACGGCGAGTGTTGGTTTAACGTGGCGCAGCTGCAGGAGCCCACCATCGGTGCAGAGCTGGTGGAACGATGGCCGCGACACTTTTTAACGCGACGCCGCCTCCACGGACCTCTTGCCGTGCACTGCTGCCGCCTACAGGTCAGAGCACGCACCGGAGCAGCGGACCCAAGCGCGCCTGCAGAGGACGCTTCTGCTGAGTGGGTTCCGCTGTACGCCGTGCAGCTGGCAGGTTGGACGCTGCGTGAAGGGGCGGCGGGCGTGCGCTACCGCCCTTACAGCACCGATGCCACCTTCAAGCGCTTTGTCGTGGCGTCGAATATACTGTTTCGTATTGAGGATGTCCAGCTGGAGCCGCACGCGGTGGCGTGGATGCGGCGGTACGCCCCGGTGGACGTGGAGGGCCGTCCGTTTCTGCGTGGGGTGCGGCAGCTGCTCACGCTGCGCGCCTACGAGCGCGGGTACCAATCACCAGTGTGGCTGTCCTTTCATGAGACGGCCAGCGCCGCCACACGCCCTTCGCTGCGCACGACGATGCGGCCGCCACGCGCCGGTGCTCGCCCGCTGGACTGCACCGCACACTCTTTCAAAGAACCACCCTTCGTGCACTTCCGCAGTCTTGTTTTCGTGAACGAGGAGGAGGTGGTGCGCAGGGTGCCAAGGCCGTCGAACAAGGTGAGCGTCACGGCAGCAGCCGATATGACGAAGGAGGACATCAACGACACGGCTGCTGGTTCGGACTCTTTACGCGACCCAGACGAGGCGTTGCACAGGCTGTCGGAGAAGGCGCGGGGCCTGGTGGAGGAGGGCGTCGGGGTGTCGGCGGAAGCGTTTTTGACCCACAAGGCGCGCGCCAGTGAGCAACGTGACAGCGCGACGACACGCGAGTTTTTTCGCGATGATGGGGCCGCTCGCTCAGAAGAAGGCGCGGCCGGAGAGGAGCACGGCGAGGATGGCGACTTGCAGCCAGCGGAAGAAGGTTTTGTAGATGACTATACCAACGACGACGACGGCGCTGACGACGTGGGCGACTTGTTCTACGAAGGCGACCCTGTTGACGGCGCGTAAAAGCGGCACGCAGAGTTCCTCTTCCTGCTCTTCTTCTTGCTTTTTTTTTCATTTGTAGACGATGAAGCTGCTATGTTATTTACTGCTATTAATTGCCTTAACCAATCAGAAAACAAAAAGTAAAATCAGTCCAAATTAAGTTTTAATTTGAGTGAAAAGTTGGCTGGGAATAACAAAAGTTCCCATTAACGAAACTCACTTACCGTGGTTGCTAAATGCTGAGGCTTGATTTTGCTTCACTACTTTGAACGATCGTTTATGAGCACTTATTTTCTCTCTTTTTACGACGATGTTGCTGAGCAAGAATAAAAACCCATAATGTCTGCTACATTGCTATCTCTTGTCATTTATTGCTCCTTTTTTTTGCTTTCTCTTTTTGAATGCTGTATCTTCTCAAACATATATTGATACTCTGCTTATCAACAATACCAAAACACCAGCAATTTATCATAATTTTCTCGAAAAAGTATAGAAGTTATTTGTGTCTTCAAAATTCTGTTGACGTAGCAGCTTTATCAAAAAAAGAGATACAATAGAAATTGCGCATAGAAGGAGATATGCCACCCGGCAATGGTCGTGACGGGGCGGGCCGCAAGCGACGCCGCCCGCGCG
>MDUD01006967.1:0-12198 GCA_002216565.1 Crithidia mellificae | reverse complement strand
GAAGATCGCGCTTCTTCCTCCGCCTCTTCATCCGGTGACGCGGCAGCGGACGAGGAGGGCGAAGACCTTTACGGTGACAATTTCATGCAGGACTACCTGCAACCGGATGAGGAGAGCGAGGTGGCCGAGGACGAGGTCGAGGCCGACGACGACGACTGGATCGCCGACGACGACAGCTCCGTCTCCGAAATCTCCGAGAGCGGCCGGCTGGCCGTGGATGAGCTGCTGGAGCGGCGTCGGCAGAAGGAGGAGGCGCTGGCGGAGGAGCGGCGGCAGCTGCAAGAGGGCATCTACAGCGACGTCGACGACTCGGAGAGCGATGCGATGGACGACGACGACGACGACGGCGGCGCACGTGGGGGCGGTGATGCTGAGGGGGGAGGGGACGACGACTTGAGGCGAGGCGGCCGCCGCGGCGTGAGCGGCGTGGAAGGCATCGACGATGGCGGCGCGGAGGCGGAGGACGGATACGGCGACCCGAACGACGACGCCTACGTGCGCGGCGACCTCGAGGCCATGAACTTCAACTGGCGGCAGCCGCAGGGGGAGCTGGTGGAGTGGCTGGCGCAGGAACTTCCGCGGCGGGTGATTAAAAACCGCATTTACAACTTTTACCACAACTACATCGTCAACGACGTGAGCGTGTACGAGGAGAAGGTGAACGCGATGACGCGCGAGAACGACATGAGCTTTCAGCTGAGCTACGACCACCTCAGCCGCGTCTACGACAGCGTTCTAGCGTTGTGGCTGGTTGACGCCCCTGACCCGATGATCGAGCTGCTGGAGGAGGCGGCGAACTACTTCACCTTCAAGCTGTACCCGCAGTACCGCAAGGTGCACTCGCACATCTTTGTCCGCGTGTGCGACCTGCCCCTCTGCGACCCCATCCGCGACTTCCGCCAGATTCACATGAATGTGCTGGTGCGTGTGGAGGGCGTCGTGATCCGGCGCTCGCCGGTGTACCCGCAGATGGACGCGGTCAAGTACGACTGCGTGCGTTGCTCCTTCATCATCGGCCCGATCTACCAGCGCGGGGACAAGGAGCAGCGGGTGAGTATGTGCCCCAGCTGCCACAGCAAAGGGCCGTTTCGTGTCAACATGCGCCTCACCGAGTACCGCAACCACCAAACGATCGTGCTGCAGGAGTCTCCAGGCAAGGTGCCACCCGGCCGCCTGCCGCGCAGCCTGGAGGTGGTCCTCACGAACGACCTCATCGACCGCGCAAAACCCGGGGAGGAGGTGGACGTGACGGGCATCTACCGCAACAATTTCGACCCCTTGCTGAACAGCCGACAAGGCTTTCCGGTTTTCACCACTGTGCTGCACGCGAACAACGTCATTCGCCGCACCACCGAGCTCGGCGTCTTCCGCCTGCCCGATGACGAGCGGCAGCGCATCATCGAGCTGAGTAGGTCGCCCAACATCCGCCGCAAATTGATGCGCTCCATCGCGCCGAGCATCCACGGCCGCGACGACATCAAGCTGGGCCTGCTGCTGGCCATGATGGGCGCGGTGCCAAAAGACATTGGCGGCGATCAGTCCCATCGCATCCGCGGCGACATCAACGTCCTCATGGTCGGCGACCCGGGCTGCGCCAAGTCGCAGTTTCTCAAGTTTGTCGAGAAGACGGCGGACCGGACGGTGTTCACGACCGGCCGCGGCTCCACCGCCGTCGGCCTCACCGCTTCGGTGCACAAGGACAGCGTCAACGGCGACTTTGTGCTGGAGGGCGGCGCGCTCGTGATCGCCGACCGCGGGTGCTGCCTCATCGACGAGTTCGACAAAATGTCCGACCAGGACCGCACCTCCATTCACGAGGCGATGGAGCAGCAGACAATCTCGGTGGCGCGTGGTGGCATCGTGACGACGCTGTCGGCGCGCTGCTGCATCATCGCGGCGGCGAACCCGATGGGCGGCCGCTACGACCCCTCCACCTCCTTCGACGCGAACGTGAACCTGACCACGCCGATCTTGTCCCGTTTTGATCTTCTTTTCGTCGTGCGGGATGAGGTGAACGTGGAGCTGGACGAGCGGCTGGCCGCCTTTATCTGCGACTCCCACATGCGCAACCACCCCCGCACACAGGAGGAGACGCGGCAGCTGGAGCGCGACCGACACGAGGAGCTGTCGCGGCTGCGGTACGCGCTGGAGAACGCGTCGACGGAGGGGGAGCGGGCGGAGTACGAGGCGCGGCTGCGGCAGCTGCGGGAGAGCATCGAAGACCGCTCACGCTTCGAGGACGACGACCCGAACAGCGACAAGCCCCTGCCCCAGGCGCTGCTGCGCAAGTACATCCTCTTTGCGAAGAGCCACTGCTTCCCCCGCATCTCCAACGTCGACCCCGACACCATCGCGCGGCTCTACGTGGAGCTGCGGCAGGAGTCGAAACACGGCGGCATTGCCATTACGGTGCGGCACATGGAGTCGGTCATTCGGCTGTCCGAGGCGCACGCGCGGCTGCACCTGCGCGAGTTTGTGACGGACGAGGACGTCACGGCGGCCGTCTCGCTCTTCCTGCGCTGCTTTATCCAGACGCAGAAGTACAGCCTGCGCAGTGCGATGGAGGCGCGCTTCCGCAAGTTTCTCGAGTCGGACACGGAGAGCCTGCCCCTCATTCGCCACCGCATCAAGGTGGCGGTGCAGACGGTGCGACACTTCGAGCGGCAGCTCTCCGGCGGGGTGGAGCCGACAACGGTGCGCATTGACGTGGCGGAGCTGGACCACTACACGAGCAACATCTCGCAGGAGGCGCTGAACGCCTTTTACAGCAGCGCGGAGTTCCGCAAGGAGTACCGGCTCATCCGCGACCCGGTCACACATGCACCTCTGCAGATCGAGCACACGTTAGTGTAGCCGGAAGGGGAAGAGCAAAGTGCGGGAACTGCAACTTTGCAGTATGTGTGCTTTTTTTTCCCCTTCTCAACCCATAGAACAGTCCACCGACGCTGCGATAAGCGGCCTGGTGAGCGTGCATAGAAGACGAGAACACTTTCTACTTTTTCTTTACTCAGCTGCTTCTTTGAAGACACAAATGGAATCACTCAAAGTAGAAAGAAAAGCTTAAAAAAAGGGTTTTTTTCTTTTTGGGCCACAACATTTGAGAGCCTGAGCACAACGTTTGTGCCTCCGCGTCGATCAAATATAAATCGCTGATTTGATTTAAAAGACTCAATCTCCAGCAAAAGACACGAAAACGTTCCATTAAGAAGAAAAAAATAAATTGCGAAAGTGAAAGAACGCATGCAGCGGCACTTTGTTCCTTGGCACGCGTCAGTGCTTCCATCACCCAAGCACCCACAAGAAATCACGCTTGACTCTTGTTCTCACCTTCAACCCACTTGCCTCTCTTTGTATTCCCTTTGTTTTTTCATCCGTATCTTAGCGCCAATATATATGTGATATTACTGTGTCTATTGAATTACGAGTCAAGCTAACAGAGATGAACCCGATTCAGGTCGAGCTCTCTCCAGGTAGCGAGGTGAAGCGCAGACCGGTTCTCGACGCGCGCACTACCAAGAACGACTACACGCAGCGCACCTCGCGGGATGCGTACTACTACCGCGCCGACAGCGACTGCCTTGACGAGGAGAGCGCAGGCTTCGCGAACACGACCGAACCGTCCGAGGCAGCCATGCTGGAGCGGGAGCTCGATGCCATTCTTCGAGGCGACAAGACGACGGCGACGAGGCAGCGCAGCCTACATCGTGAAGCCGTGCGGTTGATGCGGGAAACATCGCCGTCCCTGCAGCCCCCGCCGCCTCCCCTCACGGCGATTCAGAAGTCGCAGCACAGTTGCAAAGCTGATGCAGAGCCCACACAGAAGGAGCCAGAGGTCATACACGTGCCGGAGCTGACTCAGAGAGCACCCACCACAAACAGCATTGGCAGCAGCAGCTGCAGCAGTGGGAGTAAAGGTGGCAAATTGCCGCTGTCGCCTCAGAGCGTTAGCGACTGCGGTGATCATCAGCGCGGTCGCCAGTCCGCCATGCGGTACAGCATCGACCGTTTTTTCTCCGCAAGTGAGGAGCGGGAGGAGGGGGGAGAAGCTGAGCAAGACAGAAGGAGCGCCTCTCCGCCAGATCATCGTGCAGGGAGCGGGGCGTCAACCATCTTCTCCCCGCCGCCACGCGTGCCGCAAGTCGAAAACGACGCCGAGGCGAGCGTTGATACGGCAGCAGACGTGGGTGTCCTCTCGCGATCCCTTTTTGATGGCAGCAAGTGTCACAGCGCTGATGCACGCCCATCATCTTTTGATAGAAGCTCCGCGAACGTTTCGCGTTTTCCCCCGTCGCCAAACGAAGGGTCTAAGTATAAGACTCAACAACGAAGTGCTTTGCAGAGCTTTCCCGTCAATGCTGCACTATCATTGTCTTCACAGCGAGCGCGCAAAGGCGGCCACACCCTCGCAAGTGCGACAAGCCAACCTAGCGCGTCACGTGCTGCTGTTGAAGTAAAGGAGAAAAACGACAAAGTGACTTCTACGGCCAAAGATGCTGATCGCATGCGCACGAGCGTGACATCCGCCTTTCTTTTAGACGGAGCCGAGGTTGTTGTGACTTGTGAGGCGTGCCAGCTGGCGCTGAAACTGTTTGTGTTCTTTCCTGCTGCGTCGTCGTCGCCAGTCGCGTTCTGTCCGTTGTGCGGCAGTAAATGCGCAGCTGTAAGTGTTTGACTTCCTTGTACGTTGGGAGTGCTGGCGGCTTTCGTGCGCTTGTTGTTACTACAGACGAATTTTCTTTTCGTTCTTTTTTTGCTAGATCATCGTTTCAAGGTTTCGTCTATTAACTGAACTAGATTCTCTCCATCTCCATACATTTTTTCATTTTTTTTTTATTAGACTGTACATCTCTATAATTTTGCACTGACCGCTTCTTTTTCATATTTCTCTAGACCTTTTTCAATTGCCAAGGCACTTTACAGCCGGCAAAAATGTGTTGCATTGCTGCACGCTAAACATCCCCAAAGATCGTCAATGACTTGGAGAAACGGAATTTCAGAAGCACCTTCTATCTGCCTTGTCACGAACCTGCTTTTGAAAGCTTATCATTTTTTGCAGGGCAAAATATCTATTTTGCATCAACTAATCGAGAGAAGGAAAAAAGAAATCTGTTACCCAAGACGTCATAACCGCAATGTCAAGCACTGCGTTGTGCCCTTGTTGACGAAGTTCACTCGCTGTCTCTACTTCTGCCCCTTTTCCTTTCCTTTTTATCTCATCCCCAATTCTTTGTGTTTCACTTCGCGAAGTGCCATACACATATACACGTACACACGCACACACAAACTGTGGCTAAAGAGTCTTTGCGCTCATACTACCGTTTTTGTGGAGGTTTTATTCGACTTTCTATTCTGTTTACAAAACCCTTTTTTTGATTTATCCACCATGTTGTTTAATTCCGTCGTCAGCTGGGTTTACGTCTACGTGAAGGGACTGGCGAAGCAGTACCTCTTCAACGAGACGGTGGGTCTGGCGCAGGAGATGCTTTTGTCGGACAGCATCAGCGACGCCGCGGAGCTCTTCATCGCTGCCGCGGCTAAAGGTGGCGAATCGTTCTGGATGGACCTGATGCTCGTCTTCAGCGTGCTGTTGATTGTCGTGATGATGACGACGTGCGTGGTGCGCTTCTCGATTTGGATCTGCATCGGCATCCCGCTGGCCGCGCGTGACATTGAGCAGATCCGGGCAGGCAAGAAGGACTACCAGATTCAGGCAGAGCGTGAAAAGGCGGAGCGGAAGAAGCGCATTGAGAACGGAGAGGAGGAGGCAGCAGTGCCGGTTGAGAAGGACATGGAAGAGATTACGGAGCTGCTCGCGAAGATGCGGCAGCCAGTGGACAAGAAGTCGGCGGAGGTGGAGAAGGCGAAGGGGGCGGCAGCGGCGGCGCCGAAGGAATTGACGTTTACGGCGACGTCGCGGCGGCCGGCGACGAATGCGCGCGCCACGCCGGCTTCCATCCTGCGCGGTTTCCCCGAGGTGGACTTCATGTCGACCTCGCCCGGTCAGCGCTATTTCCTGGTGGGTTGCCGCAGCAAGCGCAAAACCTCCCTCTACCCGCAGAGCGACGCCGCCGCCTTCATGTCGCGCGGCAAGGAGCTGCAGGAGAAGCACTTCACCGACGTCAACGCAGTCGTGACCGCAGCGGTCGGCCTGGAGCAGAAGGCGGAGGTTTTTGCGGCGTGTTTTAGCGCCGATGATGCCCGCCTGGTGGTGGGGGAGCGCTTCACGGACAAGTTCGTGTGCTTCACCTTGTCCGGTCGCACGAATGTGTCGCTGGTGCACCTGTGGTCCATGAAACTGCCGGGGCACCGCCTCGTGTCCTCTGTGCCACGCTGGAGCCCGTTTGGGGCGGACGGCATCCTCAGCATCCTCGACGCGACGACGGAGGTGGAGGCGATCACCCGCGGCGCGGCGGAGGCGTCGACGACGCACAAGGACAAGTTTAAAGTGGGCAGCGCGCTTGCCTGGGCCGTCAGCGATGATCGCATTGCGCTCGGTGGCGCCTTCCTGCGAGAGCCGCGTCTCGCACGTGTGGTGCAGCGGCCCGCCAACAGCGGCATCGTGCTGGACACCTTTGCCGTCTTCCCGAATCCGCAAAAGCTGCGCGTGACGTCGCTGGCTTTTGTGACGGCCAACGTGCCAGAGTTCAACACGCGCAACTACTTGATCGTCTTCTTTGAGAACGGCGTGGGTATGGTGTACGATTTGAACTCGCTCGTCTCGCAGAACACGCCGCAGGTGGTCTGCACCTTTGCGGACACCGACTTTGCCGAGTACCGCAGCGCGGCCCCCGTGCGGCTGCTGACCGCCGTGCGCGGGAAGGCGTACCACGAGGTGCTGCGTGTGGCGCTCGTGCGCGGGTCGAACGTCTCGGTGTACGAGCAGCGCGGGAAGGCCGAGGAGGGCAACTTCCAGCTGATCCGCATTGCTGACATCTTCGACGCGCAGGAGGGCGACGCCATTCGCGACGCGGCGTTTCTGCAGAATGGACTGGGGCTGGCAACGTGCGGCAACGCGGACGGCCGCCACGTGCGCATGTTTGCCCTCCCCGCTGAAGGCAAGACCGCATAAGAAGAAAGAGAGAGAGATGCCTTTTTTTTCTCTTTGCCCCGAGAAAGATGGAAATGCTACGTCAAAAAAAAATATTTTGCACAGTTCACTTGCATACCTTTACATTGGCTCGCGACAACAAATGAAAAATAAATGCGATTTGAAAGCTTGACAGCGCGTGATAATAATAATAAAGGCTTCCTTTACTTTGTCGAAGATTCAGAGAACCGCTTTGTTGCAATAAGCAGCTAATTTTGGACAACGGTCTTTGCAAAGAGATAAAAGAAAACAATTTTCTGCTTCCGAGAAGGAGAATGCAGCCAGCGATACTGTATGACATTCAGCTGCCTTTTTGACATCTTGTCTACTCAATGCAAGAGGGTGTCTTCAGAGAGCGGCTGCAATGTTGTATCATCGCTGCTTTCTTTCCTCTTGCAAATTCAAATACTGCTTTTTCTCTTATCGTTTTTTCCCTAACTCACGTGACGGCAAATGCAAACGCGCATCTACATGCACTCGCAAACAATACACCGCGCACCACCATTCTGTTTCTACATGTGTGTTTGTCCTCTTCTTCTTAATGACAGAAACGCCACAGATTGTTGTCCTCTCCCCTCATAAATACGCGCCGGTGCGCTGACTCAGGGCAACCCACACGGGAAAATAAAACCGTTTCATTCCTTTCATAGAAGGCGATTCGTTTGTATCTCTTTCCTTTGTTTTAAGCTTTAGCAGATAATTACCATTTGAGTCGGCGCAATGAAGTTTAATCCCGATTCTCACAGGAAGGCGCGAAAGAGCATCTCTTTCAATTCCAACCGAAACAAGGTCCGCTTCATTCGTGTGCCGCCGCGCTCGCAAAACCAGAAGTTTTGGTTCACGGAGACGCAGCGTGTGGTGAAGAAGGGGCTTAACTTTGAGGTGGAGCCAGACATCATGATCGAGGTGAACATTGATTGCCGCATGCAGATTACCGCGATGGCGCGAAAGCCGCTGTCGAGCACGGCGAAGGCGGCTGCGGCGGCTGCGTTGGCGAAGGGCTCGTCTGCCGCTATGACGTCATCCTCGCAGCGCTCATTTGTGGAGGTGCAGGAGACGGAGTCGCTCTTCTGCGCTGATGCGCGTGGCCAGTCGCGCTGGCAGTGCATCGGCTCGGTTGGTGCGGGGGACATGCAGAAGGTGTTAGTTGTGATGCCGCCTGGGATGTACCGCTTGCGGTGTTTAGGTGGCGACGCGGTGCAGCTCTTTGCGCAGGCGTGGGACATTGAGCGAGAGTTGGTGTAGCGCCGCGAGACTTGAAGCCCGCCATAGCCGTATGAAGGTCTATTTCCTGATATTTTCTTTCAGATTCCTAAACATCTGTTTGCGGATTGCCCTTGGCGGGCGTTAAGTCGCGCAGACGCAAACGATGGCGCGTGAAACTGCTGGGTTGAAATTCTGTGTTGTTTGTATTATGCCTAATGGTGGATTTTTTTTTGTTGCTCCCAGTATAATGGTTCTTTTTTGGTGAGTGAACCGTAATGTGCGGTGATGTATCACAGAACGTTTTGCATGAAAAAGATTCGAAAAAAAAAAACAAAGAGGTTGCTATTTTTCCTATACTCTGTTTTTTAATCAATGCCAACAAAGAATTGATCAAGTGCGACTTCTCTGTTTAGCAATTTCGGCTTAAAAAAAGATTGTTTTGAGCACTTTTTTTTTTAAGCACGCATGGCGGCGTGATAGCTTACGGATAGAGATGTAACGCACTCTAGACATAGACAGAACGCCTAAGCAGCTCGTTCTCGTTTAACAATGGTCAAAGAGTGCTCACTTTACCACCGAACAGATTCTTTTGTTCTTAAGAGAGGAAGGCGTACTTAAGAAACCTAGTTGCGAGCAAGTTTGGAAGTGTCCAGTTGAACAAGCTCCGTATTGGCCAGCGTTCAAACTATCATCTATCTGTCTTCTCGATAAAATCTGCTTTGCGTTCTCTTACTTTTATTCCAAATCAACACACTTTGGCGGACTTCATGACAGTTAATATTCCTGTGCGCGTTCTCACCCACGAAACAAGCAAACAAGCAAATCCATCAATTAGGAAACAACATATTGTATCCTCATTACAGTCTTTCATTTAGCGACTACTGTTCGTGCTCAACGTCACAGACATAAAATATCTCCTTTTTTTTGTTCATATTAAGTTTCCGCTCTGGCACTTAAGCCAAACTCATAGATTGTTCTCCCGATAAGAACATCACTCATTGCAAAGCTTCTCTCCTTCCAGCACTTCATACACGTTGGCGGTGACAGATCTTTTCTCTCATCGGTCTATAGAATATTTCCTTTTCGTTTCTTTCGCTACTTTCTCTTATAATTCGTGTTTTAAAGTCTTTCACAAAGACTTTTACTCACGCGTATACAAATAGTTCTCTATATTTTCTCTCTATTAAGCCTTTCTTTTGCGTCCCGTGTCGAGCAGGACCAGAATAGTAGCAATCTATAGATCCTACCTTCGCTAACCCTTTTTCTTCCCTCCTCTTCATTCCTCTCTCGTGCTCTCTCTCTGCCATGTCCGACGCCGCCCCTACGGTGCTGAAGCGTAACGGTGAGGTGCAGCCGTACGATGCCGCAAAGATTCACCGCCGCTTCGAGCGCGTGATGGACGGCCTCGACCGCGATCACCTTGACATCGACATGCTGACCGAGAATGTGACGCGTGGACTAACGGATCAGATTCGCTACGACAAGCTGGAGGAGCTCGTGGCGCAGACGGCGGCCTACTCCGTCACGAAGCACCCCGACTACGGTCGCATGGGCGGTCGCCTCTGCACCACTGCGCTGCACAAGAACACGAACGAGTCGGTGCTCGAGACGTTCCGCCTGCTACACGACCACGTGACGCTCCAGACGAAGAAGCCGTCCCCGCTGATCGCCGAGGACGTCTGGGAGGTGGTGCAGGCCCACCACGAGGAGCTGCAGGCCATGATTGACTACTCGCGTGATATGAACTTCGAGTTCTTCGGCTACAAGACGCTGGAGCGCTCGTACCTGCTGCGCGTGGAGACGAAGCGTGGGGAGATGCGGATTGTGGAACGCCCGCAGCAGCTCTTCCTGCGCGTTGCCCTCGGCATCCACGTCGGCGACCTCAAGAACGTGCGTGAGACGTACGATCTGATGTCGAAGGGCTTTTTCACGCACGCCACCCCGACCCTCTTCAACGCCGGCACGCCGAAGCCGCAGATGAGCTCGTGCTTCCTCGTCGCGTCGAAGGACGACAGCATTGACGGGATCTACGACACGCTGAAGGAGTGCGCCGTCATCAGCAAGGCGGCCGGCGGCATCGGCCTGCACGTGCACAACATCCGCTCCGCCGGCAGCTACATCGCTGGCACGAACGGCACGTCGAACGGCCTGGTGCCGATGCTGCGCGTGTTCAACAACACGGCCCGCTACGTGGACCAGGGCGGCGGTAAGCGCAAGGGCGCCTTCGCCATTTACCTCGAGCCGTGGCACGCCGACATCTTCGGCTTCCTGCTGCTGAAGCGCAACACCGGCAAGGACGACCAGCGTGCGCGCGACCTCTTCTACGCGCTGTGGATCCCCGACCTGTTCATGAAGCGCGTGAAGAGTGAGGGGAAGTGGACGCTGATGGACCCAAGTACGTGCCCGGGTCTCAGTGACTGCTACGGCGAGGAGTTCGAGCGCCTGTACGAGCGCTACGAGGCGGAGGGCCGCGGAGTGCAGACGATCCAGGCACAGGAGGTGTGGTTTGCGATTCTCGAGTCGCAGATCGAGACCGGCGTCCCGTTCATCCTCTACAAGGACGCGTGCAACAGCAAGTCGAACCAGAAGAACCTCGGCACCATCAAGTGCTCGAACCTCTGCACCGAGATTGTGGAGTACACGTCGCCGGAGGAGACCGCGGTGTGCAACCTCGCCTCCATCGCCCTGCCGCGCTTCGTGAATGAGGAGAAGCGCGAGATCGATCACCAGCTGCTGTACAGCGTGACGAAGCAGATCACGCGCAATCTGAACCGCGTCATTGACCGCAACTACTACCCGGTGGAGACCGCGTACCGCAGCAACATGCGCAACCGCCCGGTGGGCCTGGGCGTGCAAGGCCTGGCGGACGCCTTCATCCTGCTGCGCCTGCCCTTCGCCAGCCCTGAGGCGCAGCGCGTGAACGCGGAGATCTTCGAAACGATCTACTTCGCCGCCGTGGAGTCGTCGATGGAGCTGGCGAAGGAGGAGGGCCCCTACGAGACGTTCAAGGGCAGCCCAGCCAGTCAGGGCATCCTGCAGTTCGACATGTGGAAGAACCCGCGCCCGAACAGCGGCCGGTGGGATTGGGACAGCCTCAAGCAGAAGGTGGTGCAGGTCGGCATGCGCAACTCTCTCCTGCTTGCGCCGATGCCCACCGCCTCGACCTCGCAAATCCTCGGCAACAACGAGTGCTTCGAGCCTTTCACCTCGAACATCTATGTTCGTCGCGTGCTGAGCGGCGAGTTCCCGGTGGTGAACAAGTACCTCGTGATGGACCTCATTAAGCGCGGCCTGTGGAATGAGACGATGCGCAACGAGATCATCTCCTACAACGGCTCCGTGCTGACCATCGACAGCATCCCGGACGACCTGAAGGAGCTGTACCGCACGGTGTGGGAGATCCCGCAGCGCAAGCTGATCGACATGGCCCGCGACCGCGGCCAGTACATCGACCAGTCCCAGTCGCTGAACCTCTTCCTGCAGAGCCCCACCTCGGGCCAGATCACGTCGATGCTCTTCTACACGTGGGAGTCGGGTCTGAAGACGGGTGTGTACTACCTGCGCACGAAGGCGGCCGCCGATGCGATTAAGTTTACGGTGGATGCGAAGCGCATGAAGGAGATTCAAGACAAGGAGAACTCGCAGTCGCAGACCCGCTCGTCGCAGCGCGGCTCGCAGCAGCCGGAGGAGTGCCTCAACTGCGGCTCGTAGCAACAGCAATACGCCCTCCTCCCCCTTCCCCACAAAGGCATGCTACGCGGTTGTGCCGGGCACATTGCGAAGCTAAATTGTGAAGCTCAGGCTGATTGACGCAAAGAGAGATACAGGTGGGGGCAGCGTGTGCCCCTTGTAGCTTTTTCCGCCTTTTTTTTTGCTACTCGGCTCTTTGCTACTATAGAGGTCTA
>MDUD01006929.1:0-10099 GCA_002216565.1 Crithidia mellificae | reverse complement strand
AAGTCAGCGTAAACAATTCTTCTTACATTGTTCCTGTCTGCTTACAAAAACCACAAGCGGGAAAAAAATAAGGTTCCGGGTAGTCAGACAAAACAACCCTTCATCTGAAATGTGCAAACAGCTTGCATCCCCACGCTTCACCTCCTTTTCTTCTCGTTATCCTCTCCCTTCTCGCAATAATAATAAGCTGCAACCTTTTTTCAGCAGCACTAAAAATAAAATTGTAAATATCATCAGTTTGCGGTTAAGCTGAAGCTGTGTTCTTGACCTCGGCTAACCTGTGGTTATCTTTGTGTGTTTGTTAGCTTGACTAATTATCTTTTTCTGTCTTCGCTGCGTGTGAGTGTCTTTCGCCATGCGGCCCACGAGCTCGCATGCCGATACCACCGCAGCTGCGGGAACGCAACAACAACAACAACAACAACAATTACAGCAGCAGCAGGGCGGTGACACTCTCACTGCAGCTTCCTTCTCCCCCGCACAGCCACCTGGGCCGTCGACGCCATCGTTCAGCACCGCAAGCAACTCCTCGGACGAGTACAACCGTCAAACCATCGCCACCATCCTACCCCCAAGTCACCGCTCCTCCGTCGTCCATCGTCGTCAGCCCGCCGCCGATACCGCGCAAACATGGCAGGCGCACCACGGGACCGCGGCGAGCGCAGAAGCCCCGCCTCCAGCCAATCGGAGTAGTGCGAGTCTGGATGAGGTGGCAGCAGAGGCGCGTAGTGCACAGAACGATAACAATAACAACGGGAGCACAGAGAGGGGAGGGGAAGTGCTGTACAAATCCGACCTTTTCGCGCCTGCAGTGACTTCCACCGACCTTCCGGTGACGTCGTCACTGCCGCAGCCGCAGCGGCAGCAAACGTTCAGCAATGCGGCAGGCTGGCAATTTCAGTCCTCTTTCGACGAGGAGTCGGCCGAGGCACCCAACATCGAAAATTACTCAGGCTACGGTGTCCCCTTCTCCGTGCCAAAACGGAGCGTCAACAACGACAACCGAAGCGCAGCCACGTCGGCCGCCGCCGCCTTCCGCAACCCGTTTCTGGAGCTACACGCGGATAGCACGGCAGAGCACGGAGTGCGGCACACACCCTCTCCTCTCTCCACGAACGCGTCCTTGAACCGCGATCGCAACAGCAATAATAATAATAATAATGTGTATCGCAACAGCAGCAGCAGCAACAGTTCACCCCACGTTGCAGAGGTGCCGACAAGCCTGCTGCGCTACCGCTTCGGAGACGCGCAGCTCGGCGGCGCTTCCCTTCCCTCCTCTATGACCGTCAATCGAACGCCGCTAGACGCGACGGTGTCTGCCCCGCCACCCGAGGACTCCGCCACCCGCTCCTCGCGCGTGTCATCGACTCAGCCAGCTTCGTCCACTGCATCGTCCGCCAAGCAACAACGCGACGACGGTGCACACTTCGCAGATCCGAAAACTGACACGCCCTTCAGCAACCGCTGGGTAGACCCAATGGGCGACAGCGCGCCACCGTCCGTTGTCGCGGCAGCCTCCACGGCAAGCGCGTCCCACCCACCCTTCTTTGAAGCGGCGGTGACGGATGCTGCGGTGCGCGGCGCGCAAATGAGCAACCGCCCGAGCAGTGACTCAGATGGAGGCAGCAGCGCCGACCATCCAAACGACCACAACAATCCACCCTCCGTCCCCGCCCTTACGCGTGCTGATCTCTACGACAGCACTAGTAACAACAGGAGTGAAACCGTTCTAGCAGCAGCAGCAGCAACGGGAGGATCCGTTGCAGCACAAACGGCGGTAGCCACCACACCGCACGTGCGCTTCTCCTCTGATTTGGACGTGATCGAGGCGGCGTCACGCGCCTCCACAAGCACCACCACGGCAGGTGGCTCCGCAACGATGTTCAACGCGATCTCGCTGGACCAAAACCACCCCAGCACCACCGCCTTCGCTGGCGGCGCAGCAGCAGCAGCAGCAACTGAAGCGTACGAGATCGATAGCAGCGATGAAGTCGACAGTAGTCTGGGCAACACCACGAACAGCCTGCGCGGTGACGGGGGCAGCCACGCATACGGCACGAACGACAACGTGAACGCTGGGAACAACAGTGGCAATAGTAATAGCGGCGGACGTGGCACCCACGGCAGCGCGTCGCGCTACGGCTCGCGCTTTTCTCCAGCGCGGGAGGGTCGTTCCACCTCGCTCGACACGCACGCCCTTCCGCTGCTGCTGACGCCCGATGAGCTGCAGCTGGAGCGGCTGAAGGCGTACGACGAGGCGTCGCGGCGAGGCTCAGACAGCAGCTCCCCAAGTGGGGCGGCGGCGACGCAACCGCAGGGCTCTGCTGATCACCCTGGCAGCGGCAGTGATGGAGAGGGCGATGGGCGGGAGATGACAGGCGCCGGCGACGGTGTGAACAGTCACAACTTGAACGAGAGCGATAGTGGGCACAACAGTCGTCAGCGCAGTCCGCAGCGCGACCTCTCCGGCAGCGCAGCCTCTGCGACGGCACCCGCGGCGGCTCCGTTCAATCCGAACGACGACAGTGACGTGACCACGCTGGACTTTCTGCGAGACACGACTAACACGATCCTGCCGGATGCCTTCACCAGCATGTTCGCCACCACCACAAGCTTCTTTAAGGCAAAGACGGAGGCGATGGTCAGCGCGGTGCCGCAGCCTATCCGACGCGCGATGACGAAAACAGGCGAGGGGATTGCGAATGCGGCTGACGCGACCGGGATGATGCTGTCGAACGTCGGCGTCTACGCAATGCGCGGCGTCCCCGACCGGGTCATGTCCCCCGAGTGGAAGTACCTCATCTTCGTCGACGCCGTCAACGTGTTGAAGTGCTCGCTGAACGTGAACATCCTCGTTGCGCCGTACATCTTCCGCATGGCCGGCCTCGTGGGTGGGGTGTTGCTGATCCTCGTCATGCAAATCATCTGCTGCTACTACACGGAGGTCTACTTCCGGGCAAAGGGGGAACTGAAGGGCGCTGATCACGTCATTATGTACGGTGACGTCCCGCGCATCACCTTTGGACGGTGGTACCCGACCTTCCAGCTGTGGTACGACGGCATCGCGCTGGTCGCCACGGTGGCGTACGCCGCGCTGAACATGCAGGCGCTGCTCCCGCACATGAAAATCACCGGCAACGCGGCGAAGGCGCTCAGCTTTATTATCCCCTCGCTCTTCTGCCTCCCGCTCGCCTTCATGAAACGAGCTCGCACGCAGCCGCCGATGATGACGCTCGCCAGCCTCCTCGTCTTTGTCTCGCTCATCATGATGTTCACCGTCTTCCCGTACGGCAGCGTGGTGTCCGCCACACTAGGCACGATCGAGGGGGCCGACAGCAGTCTCGCCATCTTGCACCTCTTCCCGCAGTCAGCGCAGGAATTCTTCGTGGCGATCAGCATCTGCGTCTTTATCTTCACTCCGCTCAGCCGGGCTGTGCCGGTGGAGCGTACGATGCAGCCGCGGCGCTACATCAAACTCCTGCGTGTGTGCGTGCTCATCAGCACCGTCGTCCACATCGCTTTCGGCGTGTGCGCCATCGTCTCCTACGGCTCCAAGACCTGCTCGGTCCTCTCCACCTCCTTTAACAACCACCACACCTCGGTCGAGGTCGCCGTCATGTCGCTGCTCTTCTTCGCCTTCCTCTTCTACATCCCACTCAACATGTTTGAGCTGGGGGAGCTGTGCGACCGGCGCATGCTCGGCTGGCGCGCCATCCCACGCTACGGCGAGGCCGGGCCCAACTTGCTCCGTATTCTTTTCCTCATCGGCAGCGCGCTTATCGCGTGGTGCATCCCGTACTACGGCCTGCTCATTTCCCTGTCAGGGTGCTTTGGGTACAGTGTCGTGGCCATCATCATCCCCGCCGCGCTGGACTACGTGTGCCGTGCGCGGTACGGCCTGCTGCGGGGTCGCACGTTGTGCTTTCTCGACTACGTCATCACGTTTAGCGGGGCCACGCTGGGTGGGATTGTGTGCGTGGTGGGTGTGGTGATGACGTCGTACGAGATGTGGCTGGTAGTGCAATCAGGGTACTCCACGACGTGTTGAGAGAGCGGGAGAGAAGGGGGACAGGATGCGCGAAGTGCACAGTTCAAAAGAAGGGCCAAGTTTGTGTATGTGTGTACTACAGTTGTGATTGTACATCTGCCGCTTAGTGTTACATTTCCCTTTAAGATAGACACAACATTTTAAGGGCAGCTCTGTCTTTAAAAAAAAAAATTTTCAACACGCAAACATGTTTTTATCATTACGCCCTTTGTGCTTTTTTAAAACATATTATTCCGTTCATACTTTGCCTTAAGATGTGAGGATTGAAACATTGTAACTGTCTGTTCTTTGCTTTCTCTTTTTCTTGTACGTGTACCGTTTTACCCCTTTTTCATATTTTCGTTGTTGAATTATCCTAGCGCTATCCTTAAAATATTATTATTATTTGTTGCCTAAATTGTTTCTACTACATTTCGAGATAAAATACTTTTGATGTCGGCAAAAAAAAAGTTTTCTTAAAGGAAAGATGTAGCGCAATATTTAGCTTCAATTCGCACTGACAACTCTCTTCTTGAAGCTAACAAAAAAATTGTTTTGTCTTTTCCCCTATCCATTAGAAGATATCAGACTTTTGCCTACTATTTGACGCAGAATTCTCCACTCTCTTGTCACACATTCCGCACTCTCTTTTCTGCCTCCTTAGCGCCTTCTTTTTACCTTCGTTTTTATCTCGGCTAGCGTACAATGCTTTAAGCGTCGGAAGCCATCGATCGTCGTATCCACTCATAGCTATATATATTCTTTTACACCTTAGTTCTAGCGATTGCCTTTTCTTTTCTGGATACTCTTATCGGAAACAGAGTTTCATTTTACTCCTTTATAGCCTTCTACTTATTAGCAAACCTTACAAGCACGCCCTCTGCTTTTAAAGGCGTTGAGGCTCTTTTCAATCCCTTCGTAAAACAGCCACATTACAAATACAAGTAAATTAATAGACACCGCTTTTCTACCTTATGAGTCGCAGCAGCAGCGAGGCTTCCGACCTGCAGCCGCGTGCGCAGACCGCCGATGGCCAGCGCGCCGTGTCGCCTTCTCTCGCCCGTCTGCGCGACGCCTTCGGTGCTGACACGGCCCCCCAGCAAACATCGCCGTCCTCCGTCAACTACAGCTCACCCAACACAGCCGCGACCAGCTCCCTCACCACCGCTCCTGCCACACGAGTAGCTCCTCTCTATCAGTTCGGCGTCGATGCCGATGCGGCGACGGCGCACGACACAATGGGGTTGCAGGC
Source organism: Crithidia mellificae (assembly GCA_002216565.1). Classification (NCBI taxonomy): domain Eukaryota; phylum Euglenozoa; class Kinetoplastea; order Trypanosomatida; family Trypanosomatidae; genus Crithidia; species Crithidia mellificae. The sequence continues at coordinate 4,820 of MDUD01006929.1, read as the reverse complement.
CAGTCCGATTGATTTGGACCGCCGTGCCAACTCGGGGCTTTACGCTACCGCGTCACCCAACCCGTACTCCTTTCAGTCTCCCACCACGGCAAGCCCGGTGAGGGAGACGCAGGACGGCACCCCAAAGACGACGACGACGACGGCACATGAAGTGGGAGGCGGCATGTCGGGTGCACGAGAGTATTTTCACGTCTCCCCGCCCTCGCCGATGCATCGCACCAACACCGGTGATGCGACCAATAATGAGAATAACACCAGCAATAGTAGTGCCAACAACATTAAGAATAATAACAGTAATAGCAGCGGGAGTGGCGCGCAGGCTGGGCCCCTCTTCCCACCTCAGCCAAACGTTACCCACCACGCCATCAGTAGCAGCGATGACGACAACGAGAACAACAATAGAGACGCCAGCGCCGTGCAGCGCGAGCACACGAGTCCGTTTTACGGTGGTGGCGCGCCAGCTGCGAACAGCCACACACGTCCCACTCCCCCACCAGCCCTTCAGGCCATCCCTCCTCCGCCGTCGCAGGACGAGTTGAATCAACAACAACAACAGCAGCAGCAGCATCATGGGCGGACGCGGAGCGGCGAGAGCTCCAGCTCCAGTCTCTCACCACCGCGCTCCCCTGCTCGCCCCCTCACCGCGGAGGAGGAACAGCTGGCCCGCCTACGCGCCTACAACGAGATGTCCGACACGGACGGCAGCGCCACCCGCCGCGGCGCGAGTGGCGACGCCGGCAAGCGCAGTTTCATCGCCGACACCTTCGACACGCTGCTGCCGAACGGCGTGACGCGGTGGTTTTCGCGCTCGGCGGACGTCGTCGCACACCAATCCTCCACCGCCGTGCCGGAAGGCGTGAAGCGGGCGGCGAGCGCGGCGGCCAGCACGATCGGCAGCGGTGCCCAACACATTGGTGACGCGATCGAGCACATGCCCGGCATGGTCGTCAATGCGATTCCAAACGCGATCATGTCCACCGAGGTGAAGCAGCTTCTCTTCACGGACTTCAGCAACACGTTTCGCAGTTTCTTCCACACCAATATTTTGTCCATGCCGTTTATCATCCGGCAGGCGGGTCTGGTCGGCGGCATATTTCTGCTGACGTTTGTGGCCATCACCTCCGAGTACGCGACGGAGGCGTACTTTGGGGCGAAGAACCAGATGAAGAACGCCCACAAAGTGGTGGTCTACGGCGATGTACCGAAGATGGTGTGGGGGCGGTGGTACCCGATGATCAACATCTTCTACGGCATCACCCACCTCATCGGCTTTATTGCCTTCTCCGCCTCCAACTCTGTTGTCCTGCTCGGTGCGATGGGCATGAAAGGCGGCGGTGCGCGGGCGCTGGGGCTCATTGTTCCGTCTCTGATCGCGCTGCCGATGGTGCTGATGAAGAACGCCCACAGCCAGGAGCCTCTGTCCATCATGTCCAACCTCCTCGTCTTCACGGCGGTGATTCTCATGTTTGTCGACTTCCCCTACACCGCCGCCACACCCATCAAGCTCTGGCCCTCGTCGGCCACCGAGTTCTTTGTCGCGTTGGGCGTGAGTGTGTACGCCTTCACCGGGATCGGCTCGTGTATTCCGGTAGAGCGCGTCATGGCGGCTCGGCGGTACCGAAAACTTCTCCGCGCCTCCGTCGCCATCGCGTACGCTATCCTGATGGCCTTCGGCCTCAGTGGGTTTCTCTCCTACGGCAACCGCACGTGTTCCGTCATGACGGTGTCGCTACAGAAAGGCCCGCTGCGCACGGCCGTCAGCGCGCTGCTCTTCTTCGCCTCCATCATGATCATCCCACAGCAGACGTTCCCCCTGTGCGAGCTGTCAGACCGCCGCCTGCTCGGCATTACCCGGCTGACCACCTACTGGGACTGGAAGCCGAACCTGATGCGGGTCATGTACCTCGTCGTGAGCGCCTTCGCTGCCTTCATCATCCCCTACTACGGCCTGCTCCTCTCCATCTCGGGTGCGCTGGGGTGTGGTATTGTGGGGCTGGTCGTGCCGGCCGCCCTGGATTACGTGCGCCGCGAGCGTCGCGGACTGCACCATGGCCGGACGATGCGCTTTTGGGAATATTTGATTGTCTTTGGTCTCGGCTTTTACGGATGTGTGGTCGTGGTGATTGGTGTTGTCTCGGGCAGCTATCAGCTGTGGCTTAACATTCAAACTCAATCGAGTGATACGTGTTGAGCAGAGAAGGCTGTTTCTACGAATTTTACAATCATCCTGCTCCTTTTTCTTTTTTTGTTGTTGTTGTGCCTTGCCTTTAAATAAGATTGTACAGAGGTTAATTGACATTTGGCGACGTGTCTCCGTTTTGTGCAGTCTACACACATACGGGAATAAATAAAGAATAGTCTGTCATTTTTATTTTCTGGATTGTTTTCCATTTCTAATTTTCAATCTATCAGTGTCTCTCCATAACCTTTTTTTTTTAACTACCTGAGAACCTTTTTATAATCGTTTTTGTCTGTGTGACACCTTACCAACTCAATGAAATACCTCTTTTGCGTCTACAGGGTTTCTTTTTTTCAATTTTTGAAAAAAAAAATTTAGCACATTCAAATTTGTCGGGGCCAGCTGCAGATTGCCAGCTTTTGCTAAGCTTTGAAATCTTCTTCTTTTCCCCCTTTTGGTTTTACGAAGCACTTATCTGAAAAGAAAAGGAATCACGCCTTGGCTGAGCCATGGGGCACATGTTTTGACGAGAAGCGCAAAGGCTAAAATTTTTAATGTTTGATGTTGTTCGGTTCTCTTTCTCTTGAAAAGAAGCTTTAGCGAGAGAGCGCATACGTTCTCTTCTTTTACAATTTTCTTTTCCGCTCTTTTCCTTATCGTGCTTTCTAAAGTTTTGAAAGTCTGAATTTTGTTGCCGTTGCTGTTGTGCAATGATTTGATCCTGTTTCAAGGTTTTTTTTCTCATTTCTTCAGCTCTCTCTTTTGATTGCATTCAAGCTTTTTCTTTAGTTGCCGTGGCATTTGGCCACCTTTACACAATTGATTACAAAGTGAAACAGTTTACAAAAATGATTCGTGAGAGCATTGTCGATCTTGATAGTCTTGACTGCGGCAAATGCGACACATAGACAATTATTAAGCTCACTGGTTGTTCAACAAACACACCTGTGGACGTATTAGGAAATACAATTCAATCTGCGTTGTTTAGCTAAGTCATTGACCCGCACAGATATGCTTTTCTGCTAGGCTGCGTAAGAGAATAAGAAGCAAAAAAGGGATTTTTATTGTTGACTCTCTGTCGTGGTCGTCAGCAGAAACACTGTTTGCTCCTCGAAAATCTCTCTACTCTTATTCCTCCTCTCCCGTTAAAACGTTGCTTCCGTTGCTATTTTCTGATTAAAAAAACTTTATTTTACCGTACTGTGTAATATTCCGTTGCACGCCGTTTTCCACATGTTTTTATGCCGAACTCTTTTCTCGGCTGATAAAAAGTGTGTGAACTTATCAATCTGCAAACTCAATTACTCTCGAATACAAGTATTTTCTCTGGCTTTTCGAGCCACTATTCAACCCCTTTTTTTTTCCTTTGCATCATTATAGAGCAGAAACTGTAAAGTTTTCCGCCTGAGTGTCTTGGGTGTTATTCTTTATCAGCAAAGAGCAAGTATTGGCAGCGGGGAGGAAGAGAGACTCATTTAATAGGCTTGTCCTTGAATTTCTCTTCTGCTCTCTTGAGTTAAACTACCAAAGTGCTTAGGCTTTTTGTTCTTGTTGTTGCTGCTGTTGCCGCTGTTGTAATTTTTCAATCTTGTCGGCTGCTCTAATTGTTGACACCTGTGCCATTAAGTCGTTGTGCGCAGTTATTTTTTTTCTCTTTCATTATTTTGAGGTTTAAAGACAGTTGACAGATTTGGACTGCCTGAGCGCGATTGTCTTAATTTATTTCCAGCCTGTCTCTGGTGAACAACCCAAAGCGAAGACAATATCTAGTGACTGCATTAGCCGCTACTTTCTCTTTGTTGTTTGTTGTTACTTCATTTTTTTTTTCAGATTTTAATTACCTTCAAAAAGGTCAACCTTCTCGTTTCTCTCTTTTTTTTTTTTCTGCGAACGCGTTAAATATTCTGGTTTTTTTCTCTCTCTTTGCTCTTCAATTTCCTTCTGTGAAATCTGTATTTTTTCTAGCTGTGTCGTTGTTGCGAGTCAAAACTATTTAGATTTTTTCTTGTTTTAGTTGTTGATCAGGCTTTGACCATCAACTGCCAAATTTTCTTTGGCTGTTATCCTCTTTTGTTGCTTTTGTTGTTGAAAGCTTGTCTCTACGGCCCACAGCGGAAGAGTCAAAGAAGATAATCATTAAAGCGTGTTAACAGAGGTTGATATTTAGCCTAGGTCGCCACGAGTAATCGCTGTCGTGATCATCTTTTATTTGAAGCCCGTTAAAAAAAAAATTGTACGTTATTGTGATTGCATTACGTATCTTTGTTGTTGTTGTTGTTTTGTTTTTTTTTTTCCTTTCCTTTCCTTCTTTTTTCCTACGCTCTCTCTGTGGTACCTTTCGTAGATTACATCTGTCTTTGCTTCTTTCTTCTTGCACACAGCTCTCCTGTCTTTCAAATCACTTGTTTTACACTACCTTTAATTCCTTATACAGTACTATTTGGGTGTCAACAACGCTTTTTTTCTTTTCCTCCTTTGTCCTTTGCTCTAGAACTGAGTTATCTCATCGTTCATCCGTATTTTGTTCTCCTTTTCTTTCTTTCTTTGACTTTTTGAGTCATTAAACTTCAGCTCGCTTTTTATACGCTTTGCTATCTCGCTCCTTTTTACCATTCTTTCGCTTTCTTTTGCTTGCTCCTTT
>MDUD01006924.1:0-23982 GCA_002216565.1 Crithidia mellificae | reverse complement strand
GGCAACGCAGTGGCTGAGAGGAGAAAAAAGGAAGAAACTTCGACAAGCAACGCCGAATAAAACAAGCTAAAACAAAACGAAAAAGACGACTTGAAAGCACGCAAGAAGAGGAAGCACAGCTGAGAGGGGATAAAAGCGGCATTAAGCTTTGCTCTCGCTCTATTGAGGCTTTTATCGCTTTTGATAGGAAACGTATATTGTTACACAAACGCACACGCGCGGCGAGAGGGAAGAGTTGGTATTAGTGTCCACAAAAAAGACCAAATTCTAAGCGATTATAATAAATAACAGGAAAATAGTGCTGGACTGAGCAAGGTGGAAAGGTGCTGTAGATCGCAACAACAAAAATGCAACTGAGTGAAAGAGTAACTTGAGTCGCTTGCGTCAGCACTTGAATCAAATTAAGAGTAACTATCATGGGGGAAAAAAGGCTCATTAAGCTATTTTGAGAAACCAGAGTGGTAAAGTCAAAGCAGTACAAAAAAGGAGAGAGGGATGAACAACAACAACAACAACAAAAAAAAAAACGTTTCAGCAAACAAGTAAAACATACAGCAGAGTATTAAAAGGAAATATACAGAAAAAATGATTATGCATCTCACGGAGAACGCAAATGCACAAAGCTATATTTTTTTTGCGTTATTACCCCGTCGGTGTGTTCACCTCTGCTCCGCCTCCTCTTCGCGGTCGGCCGAGGGGAGGGTGCTGCCAATGTTGGACGGCATCGCAAAAGGGTTCAACATCGACATTGGGTCGACGTGGCTGCTCGGGCCTGCCGGGCCGTCCTCCTCCGACGGCGGCACGAAGATGGCCTCGTCGTAGTTGAGCGCGCTGGCCAGGCGCCGCGCGTCGAGCGACGGTGCGTCCTTCGCAACGCGCCGGCTACTTCGCATGATAGATAACGAGCGGCTCATGGCCGATGGCGCCATGGACGAAGTGTCCGCATCCGCCCCGTTGACGTTGCTGCTGTTGTACAGCCCCGAAGGGGACCGCGTCAGCTCGGACGCCTGCATCACCCGCACCTTCGAATTCTGCTCCGACAAGTTGATCGTCGGCGGACGCACCGTCAGGTCGCGCGTGTCGTCGCTGTTGCGGCGACGGAAAAAGCAAGACCAGCGCAGCAACCGCCGGCTACTGTTCTGCGAGTCCTGCCCCGACACAAGTACCACCTCCGTCTCCACCGACTTTGAGAAGGTCTTGAGCGTTGTGCCGACGTAGAAGCGCACGTTGAGGAAGGTCAGCGTACCCTGGCCCTCCGTCAGCATCGTAAGCGGAGTCGACCGCGGCACTGGCACCTCCACCTCCGGTATGGCCACAACGTTGCCTTTTTCAATGTTGACATCCGCGAGCGTCTCGACGTTGTCGATGTGGTAGTTGTACACCTCCGTCTTTGTGCGGATGTAGCACCGCGTAATGAGGGAGTACTTCACCTTCGTGATGGTGCCGCTGCCGTCGGAGTTGTCCACGAGCAGCTTCACCATGACCCTGCCGTAGCCCACAGACACAAGCGGGCTGCGCAGCGACAGCTTCACCTTCACCTTGCCGGTGCGCAGAAAGCCGCCGCGAAGGCTAATGTTAAACTCCTGGTGCCACGGCGGGGGCACGAAACGCGAGCGACGGCGGTGTGCCTGCGTCCCTTGCGATTTCTGATCTCCGTCCTCTCCCGCTTCCTCATCTTCCTCCTCCTCCTCCTCCGCACCCTTCTTGTCGTGACTCTTGCGCCGACTACTCTCCTTCTTTTTCTTCTTCTGCGAGGCCGCATCGTTGGTGGTGTCCACTGAGTGACGCACAGCCATGTGCGCCGGCACGGGGGCCAGCTCCTTATCTGGCGGCGTGAAGGCAAGCTGATCCACGTTGTCCTCCACCATGGCGCTGTCCTTGCCTTTTGCCTCGCCAGCCCCGCTCTTGCTGTGGTGACGGTGCTTCTTCTTCTTCTCCTTGGACGTGTTCGCCGCGTCTGCAGCGGCGTTGGCGGCCAGCGTGCTCTTCTCCGGCGGTGGCGTGGCCGCCGCACTGCCCGTCGCGTTTGTCTCAAAGGCGCGCACCTCGTCCTCATCGTACTCGTCCTCGCCTTCCTCATCGCCGCCGGCGCCAACGTCGGCGTGATCGCCGTTGCCGTCGAGCGAGCGGTTGTCCGTCTCCTCCTGTCGTGCGCGACGCTCGCGGAAGCTGGTCGGTCGTAGTTTGCGGCTGTTCGCCTCCTCCTCGGCCTTCTTCATCTCCCGCACCCCCTGCGGGGACGATGGGCCGTCGTCCTCGTCGTCGTCCTCTTCCTCCCCGCCATCGGCCCCGCTGTCGCTCTTCTTCTTCTTGCCACCACTCTTATCCGCTATACGGTTGTTGCTGTTGTCTGCCTTCTTGTCGCTCTTCTTCGCCGTGGCCAATAGCTCCTCTACCCGCTTCTCGTACTCTGCGCGTTCCGCCGCAAGTTGGTGCTCGGGGAACTGCCGATAGTGCCGAATGCGTCGCTGGCACGTCACCTCCCGCTCGCGGTCCGCTGCGTCGGTGCTGATGGTGCCGGGAGACGAGAGCAGCATGGAGCGCAGCCCCGGCTTGGCAGACCCGCTCTCCGCGGCAGGCGAGGCAAAGTCAGCGCTCATGCCCAGATCGTCTGCCTCGGACGCGTCTGTGCCGTTTTGTTCGTCGCCGTGCAGCTGGAACCACCGCTGCATCTGCACAGGGAGCGGGTTCACGCGGAACGGCGTCTCGGCCGAGTAAACTTTGCCACCGACAAGAATCAGCGTCGCGAAGACGCGGTAGCGCAGCAGAGACGTGCCCTCGCGCGCGCGGTGCAGCTCGCGGGACTGCGGCAGCGTGTCCGGCAGCGTTACCTTGAACGGAAAGGAGTAAGTGCCTGGGATAAGGTGCACCGTGGTGCCGCTGCCGGCAGCCGCGTTGAGGATGGAGGGAGAGAGGTCGGAGATGCTATTCTCTGCGGAAGGGACTTCTACCGATGAGGCAGTGGAGGCGGACTTGCGCACGGCAGCGCTGTCCTGCGCGACGATGGTGCGGCGGCGTCCCAGCAGCCCCCGTCGCTGCTCAAGCGAGTCGTGGTCAACGCCGCGCAGCGTGACGAACTGCTCGTAGTAGACCATCTTGCGGGCCTCGGGGTTCTTGTCGGTGACAAGCAGCCCGCCGAGGGTGGTTCGCTCATCACCGCAGATGCGGACTTCTAAGGTGAGCAGGTCGACCGGCGCACCAAAGTCGACGATGACGACGCCCTGCAGCACGTCGCCGGGGTAGCGGGCCACGCTGCGCAGCAGCACGCACATCTCCGGCTCCAGCCGGGCCTTGTCACTGTTGCGCCTGCGGAACATTGACAATTTTATTTATTTTGAGTGCTATTGTTGCGTTTGGACTTCCAGATTGGAAGAAAAAAAGAATACTGTCTTTTTGTATTTGCGTAGAGCTTGCGAGTGCTTGCAAGGTCTTTCGTATATATAGGTGTTTGCGATGAAAGAGAAAAAAACAGTAGTCAGGAAACTGCGCGGAGGAAGAGCAGCAACAACACAAGCAACAGCTTCGCAGAGTTGCTTTCGGTGGAACAAAACGATAGCGAAGCAACCAATATTAGACGATTGCTGTACAGTCAAGACTAGCGGCTGATGTGGAACAACACGAAAAGGGTAGCGACAAAATAACCAGATTAAAGGAAAATAACGAGACAGAAAGTTAAAAGAAAAGACAATTACAATCAGTGAGTGTTGAAGATATCAAGAAGCCGTATGCTTTAGACCCAATAAAAGAAAAAAAAACCACTTGTTGTGCTACAAGGAAGAAGTAAAAGAGTCAAATGGTGGTATTTTTCTTTGATCCTTTTGTTGTTTTGGAGTGTCGAAGCTGACGCTGCGTTTGCGTGCAGGTGCTCTGTTCAACACGAAAATCTGCACACGCTCAAAGGAAAAAAAGAAGCGTTTAAAAACTTGAAAAGGGTTGTAAAGAAGGGCAGCAAGGGCTGGGTGATGTGTGCTGTGTGAAACAGCACGATGAAAACTACAAAAGAGCTGATTAGAGCGTAGAACTTTGTGTTCGTTTTATCTGCAATGATAAGAAAATTTAAGAGCTATACAGAGAAACTTTGCTGGCTACGCAAAGATAAACAGAGAAAGAGAAAAAAAAATTGGGCGGGGGAAGTCACAAGAAGCTCTTACGAATTTGTTCCTTCTTAATGATATCGAGTCGTACGGCTGGTTGCGTGAAAGAACAACAAACAAGGGGAAACGGACAAAACAAAAACGAAAAGAAGAGAGAAAAACTTTGAGAAGTGAAAACGAAAAAGAAATGCGAAACCTAAAAGCAGAAAAGATGAGTTTTTCTATAAGTTAATCTAAACTGGAAACAGCAACAAAGTGTCCGACAGCCTGGGCTCTTGCGCTCAGATATGGACTTATGAGTTGTTACTGACTACACTGGTAGGGCAAGTAGCGAGAAAGAAAAACAGAACAAGATAGTTAAAAACGAACGAGAGGAAATGAAAATAGCTGGTGTGGGTAAGGTATCTGCAAGAAGACAGTTTGAAAGACACACCCACACACGCGCGCAGCGACGAGCAGGCGGGGGTATAGTTAAAAGGCAAAAAAGGAGAACGGCAGAAAAGTAAGATAAAAGGTTAAATAGTTGAGAAGGAGTGCCTGCGCAAGTGGAGCGTCACAGAGAGCTTCTCGTTGATCGAAATAAGTAAATTGCTCTTCAGATGCTATTTGTGGCTGTGTGTGTGCGGACTGTGGCGTGGAAAAAGAAACCAATTGACGTTTTGATGGTTTTCTTTGGTTATACTTAATGCGCCTAGATGCTGTTCACCTCTGACAGGTAAATAACGTTTGCGTAAATGTGACTGATCGACACTTGAATGAACACGAGGACAGTGTTAGGTTGAGGTACCTAGGTTAAGAGTGACATAAAAAAACAGATAGAGAGACACATCAAAGATAAAAATGGGATAGAATGAGGAGAGTAAACGTTTTGACACGCAAAGGTAGCTGTCAAGGAAAGACAATTCCATATCTCAATTTTATAGAGGATTAAAAAGGAAAAAGAGGCAAAGGCACTTCATAGCGTTTAGGACAAAGTTATGAATCAGTGGTAGGCTTACACAGGAACTGTGAAAATACTAAAAAAGAACCTCTTTCATGCGTTTCTGGCTTTGCTGCTTTTCTTGGCTACCGAGTTGTTTTTGTACACTTTGACCGGCAAAGTGACGCAGATACCACACATTGCATTTTGATATACAAAAATATTAATAAATAATTAAAAGCAGACATCACTGTAGCTACGCGACAGTGACGACCAGCGCCAACAGTAAGCGCAAAGCTATCACAACAACTTTTTTTTTCTGGTAAGTTGCCATTTAGCGCACACCAACGATGCAAGTTGACCACTGCGGTCTGTCCCTACGTTTGCCGTAGCGTGCGGCGTTTCTTCACGGGCGGCTGCGCCAGCGGCGTCACTTCGGCCGACGTGTCTGGCTGCTGCGTCGCCCCGGCGGGGGTCATGCCGGTGGTAGCGCTGGTGGCCGTTGTGGCCGTCGTCAGTGCGGAGCCCTGCGAGTGCGACACGCCGTCCTGCAACATCGTGCTCTCCCCACCCACGTCGGAGAAGATGTCTGTCCCGCGACCCACCGTCGTGGTGGTTGTCCGCGTACTCGCCGCTCCACTCATCCCGGCCATGCCGTCCGTGAGCGCTGTCGTGGACGACGTCGACGGGCGACCGGCGGGGGCCGCGGAGACGACAGGCAGACGCACCACACGCTGCCGCTCCCGCTCCATCGTCGCCGCCTGCTGCAGCACAATGGCAAAGCTGGTCCGTAGAAAGTGCAGCTCGTGGCAGACGATGTTCGTCAGCAACACACCGGGGATGAACATGGGCGAGCCCTCTGCCTCGAAGACGGTCATCAGGTTCTTCAGCTTTTGCTGCCGCATCGCGTGGATCTCGTTCACCAGTCGAATCACCTCGACCACGTTGGGGATGAAGTCACCATCGTCCGTGCCACCGGCACCGCCCCCAGCGCCGCCACCGCCCGTGGTGCCACCGCCGCGCTCCGTCAGCTTCTTGGCAATCTCGTAGAAGTAGAAGGGCAGGCTCTCAAAGCCTTGGTCGTTTGTGCGCTCGCGCTCGATCACGTCGCGCAGGTACTCGACGCGGAGGTAGTCCGGTGGTTGGATGGCGCACGTGTCGGTCTGACGCAGGTACAGGGCCAACCACAGCGGCACTTCCACGGGGTAGTTCGGCGCAAAGGGGCCGTAGCTGCCGCCAAGGCAGTCCACGCGGTCCATCGAGAAGCGCGGCACCACCGTCGCCGGCACCTCCATCGCGGTGAAGGCGGACAGGTGATAATTGTTGAAGGCCCGGTCATCTGCGAGGGAGTTGACGGCAAGGTGGACACCACCTCCACCGCCGCCAGCGTTGGCTTCCGTTGACGACATTGCCTGCACGGATTCTTACAATCCTGGTGCAGTGATGCAAGGAAAGTATGCGGGTGAAAGTTTCTCTTTCTATTCTATAGTATATGAGTTAGGCACCTTCAGCAACGTAAGGGATTGAAGGCACAACTTATGCTTCTATGATAAACTCTTACTTATAGACCTGGAAACGGCTTCCGGGGAGAAAAAGCCGTTTGTACTTCAAAAAATGGTGTACACTGGTAATACTTGCACTTTATTTTATGTATTCAATTTCTTTAGACATAAAATGGAAGGAATAAATATATAGTTACTGAAGTACACTATGACAATAATACATCGGGAGTTTGATGGAATGCAAGAGCAACAAATTAAACAGCTTCTACAAGCTTTGATTCATTACGACTAACTTTGCGAGAAGTGCTCTCATTTGAAATTCTCTCTATATTTTCTTTTCGGATTAGCAGCACAGCTGGAATGATCATTCTCCAGGTTTTTTTTTTACTTTTTTAAATCAGCACTGAAAACAAGTTTTGTTCTCGTAGAATAACGAGCTTGAATTTTTTTTGTGGGATCTAGGACGCACTCGCGACAGCGCTACGCAAATGTTTACCGTTAAGCTCTGGCAGCTCCACATCTCTTGAGCTTTCTGCGTGAGCAACGTTGCATGCCTAGCAAGCAGAGTGCTGCAGCAATAGTCACTATAATAGAAAAGTAAGCGACCAGCTAAGGAAAAACAGCAGAGATTTCCTGGCAATTGAACGCGAAACAGGCGACAATGAAAGTTTCATATAATCCCCCTATTCTCTGCCTGTTAAACAGCTTCCGCTCTCTCCTCAACGCACCTCGTCGTACAGGAAGGAGCTCAACACGTAGCGGATACCAAAGCCCATAACGCACGCCGCTACCTGGCACTTCAGCACTGTCCACGTCAGCTTTGCCTCGTGCATGTCGCCGAGGTAATAAAGAATGACATTCAAAATGGTATAGTTGTGGCTGTTGGACAGGAGGTTCGTCTTTGGATTCCAAGTTGGGACACGGTGGCGGGGGCAGAAAACGAAGCCGAAGAGCTGCGGCAGGGAGATGATGAAGTTGAACACCTGCGGCGCAAAGAACAGCAGCAGCGTCTTGCTGTAGACGCCCGTAATGCCAGAGACGGCGAGCACCGTGCCAGCGAAGTACGTGTAGCTGTCGCCCACGAAGATGCGCGCTGGGTAGCGGTTGTAGCGCCAGATGGCGAGGCTCACGCCGATAAACGGACCCAGGAGCAGCAGCGCGCGGATCTGGTGGTCGCTTGACATGTCGTGCGCCGCAACAACTTCTTCGGTGGTCACCTTGCTTGCCAGCCCGGTCGCCTGGGATTCCAGCCGCATCTGGCACAAATTGTAGACCACCGAGGCAACAGCAATCACGATGCTCTGCCCCACCTCAACCCCGTTGACGCCGGCTAAGATGTTAATGCTGTTCGTGCAGAAGATGCACAGCATGGAGAGGTAGAGGAGGTAGAGGGGCCCGAGGTAGACGAGCACGGCGCCGCCGTCGACCACCTCGAAGATCGACCGATTCACCGCGTAGGGCACCCAGGTGGAGGGCTGGGCGACGTCGAAGACGACAGACTCGTTGCCGAGGTTTGCGAAGCTCAACAGCCAACCTTTCGTCGCATTCACCGTCGGAAGCCCAAAGAAGGAGAAGAAGCGTGGCATGAGCACCGACAGGCTGCCGTCGTAGGTCATGATCAGCGGGAGGGAGCCGAGGGTGGTGAGGATGATCTTGTGCCGCCACCGCACGTCCAGCACATCATCTACGAAGCCTAGCAGCAGCATGACTGTGATCGTCATGAGGGGGCCGGGCAGGGAGGTGTGCATGTCGCCCGCCTCATCACGGAAGTAGCCGAGACACACCATGAGCACCATCACCACCGACAAGTACACAGCTCCGGCGAGAATGCCAAGCGACTCGGGCACTGCCTGCTTCTGAAACGCCTTCTCCTCCGTCTGCCCGGTGCGCCGCTTCGCCGCAAAGACTTTCCGCTGCTCGGGGGTGGTCTTGTTGATGTCGATGCCGTAGATGTTGCGCTCAAAAAGCGCCTGTGCAACACGGGGGATGTAGTGCAGGGTGGCGAGGTAGGCCACGACGCTGCCGGCGCTGATCGCGGCGAGCACTGGGGCGTGCGCCGTCACGGCAACGGCGGTGTCCTGCGCCGCTGCAACGAAGCCACGATTCATCTTGAGGAGAGTGGTCAAGATGAGGTTCTAGTGCGAAGATGAGGAAAAGACAAAAGAGACGCAACAAAAGAAAAAAAATTATGACAGGGCAAACTCAATGGTGCGTCTTCGATGTATGTTTGCTACAGAAGGTTTGAATAGAATGAAAGCAGATTACTTGGAGGAGAGAACCACACAAAAGAATACAAAAGACACAAAGGCGTCAAGGAGCGTGGAAAAGAAGACGCAAAAAAAAAAATCGCAAAAAGGACACGTGGCAAAAGAAGCAAAGAGAGGAAAACCACACTGCCCAGTGAAAGACTTAGAGGTGAGTGCAGATCAGCAAATCTGCAGCACCCGTATTAATTAATGATCTAGTATAATAATTGTGTGCCTGGGTGTGTTTGTAGTAGGAAGCGCGTGGGTTAGAAATCTACTGACAACAGTGAAAGTGATGATGGTGAGGGTGATAATTGTGAATGATGCTTCAACGTGCACGCTCACAAGTCATTCGTTTTATGAGAATTGCTATGTTTAATAAAGACTGCTGATGAACCAGGTGCAATATAGAGAGAGAGAGAACAGAAATTAGGCAAACATGCTTGACTACCAGTAGAGAAGTAAAGCTTAAAAAACAAACGGGATAAAATTCCCCGATGGCCGCGTCCGCCGCTGCTCAAAACTCTAGGAGTAGTACTCCTCCTTGTTGATTAACACGATAGCACATTACTTCTGTGTCTCTCGCATGGTCTACTTGCAATTTATACCTTAAACGAAAGCTCCTCGTTTTATCAATTTGAAGAGACCCGCTTACGTTTCACTTTTTCTCGTCAGTGTTTCTTTTATTTAATTTTTGTTGGTTTCGTATCCGCTTTTATGCACCTTCTTTCACAGCCCACAGCTGACGTACGCATCTCTCTTCTCTAAGCGCGCTTGCATCATTTTGTGGTCGCCACCGCATGCCGCTGCCGCGTACACCTGGCGTGATCCCTGCCTCTAGAAATTGTGATACCAACAGCCACAAGAAATCTACACGTGAAAACAAAAGTGTTCAACAAGAAAGGTTGAACGTTCACATGCAAAGGACAGGCGGTACTGGTGATGATTTGACGGACAACAAAGGAATATAGAAGCGACAAGAAAAAGAGAATAGAAGAGCTTCTGTTATCAGTGTTGGCTGGAAAGCTAGGTGACTGAGTACGTTTTGCATGGGGATAAAACAAACAAAAATTATGGTGTCATAATAATAATATAAATAGTGGAACAGATTCGGATCGGTGTATAAATGATAAACTTTGCGCGCAGCCGCGGAGTCGGCACGCGGTACTGTACCCAGCGTCAAGAAGCGCCGCATCTGTAGGCTTGTAAAAAACAAAAGGGAAAGAGGCTCACTGGCATAGATGAAAAGTGAAAAAAATCTTTTTGGAAGAAACAATAAAAGAAGCGTGAGCGAGATGGTGACATCCGACAAAAACAGAAATAATTTTATCTCGATAATCACAAATGTGTACATACATCTGCTCCGCCCCTTTTTGTTTCCCCCCAAGCTCTGACTTCTTGTGTGTTTCATTTGATGGGTCGAAATCTGGCAGCCTTCATTCTTCTTCTGGATTTACCAACCTGCAGAAGGAAGAGGAACAAATTTACTGGACCTTGACGATCACCTTACCAAAGCTGTTGCCGGAGTAGAGGTGGTCCACGGCGTCCGGGATGCTCTCCAGACCCTTGAACTCCTTGTGGTCGATGAAGAACTGAAGCTGCTTCGCCTCCAGGGCAGACAGCAGCTCCTTCGCGTACTTGGGCACGACGTGGTGGAACTGTGGGAGGAAGAAGCCGTTCAGGGAGGCAGACTTCACCATCAGCAGCGTCGGCAGCGGCGTCCCGCTGGGGTGGGAAAAGGGGACCTGCTCACCGGTCTTGTAGCTCGAGACGGTGCCGATGACGATGATGCGGCCGTGCACGGCGATGTGGCGCACGGCGTCGTTGAAGGTCTGCCCGCCCACGCACTCGTACACGATGTCCACCCCCTTCGGCGCCAGCTCGTGCAGCCGGTTGTCCAGGCTCTCCGTCTTGTAGTTCACGACGTGGTCGCAGCCGATCTTCTTGAGGAACTCCGCCTTGTCCGCCGAGGAGCAGGTGCCGATCACGGTGCACCCGTACACGTGCTTGAGCAGCTGCACGGCAATCTGGCCCGTGCCGCCGGCCGCGGCCGTCACCAGCGCAATCTCGCCCTTCTTCGGGCGGCCCAGCTCGCCAATCGAGATGGCCGCCGTCATGGCGCTGAGGGAGAGCACGGTGTACTCCGGCTTCAGGTCCGGCACGAGGATGCAGGACGCGGCTGCGACATCCATGTACTCCGCAAAGGCGCCGTACTGCAGCACCGTGAGCACGTCGCCCTCCTTGAAGTTCGACACGCCCGCACCCACTTTAATGACAGTGCCGACGGCCTCAAAGCCGGCGTCAAAAGGCAGCTTCGGGGCCTTGAAGTAGGAGCCGTTGACAAAGTTCAAATCGCTCGCGTTGATCCCGACGTACGTGATGGCGATGCGCACGTGACCCTGCGGCACCTCTTCCGGCAGGTGCGCCTCCACCACCGCCGTCGACTTGCGGAAGTCCTTGGACAGCTCCGTCACCACCACCTTCTTGTAGTTGCTAGGCGAAGACATTTTTTTTTTTTGAGTTTCGATTGCAATTGAAGAGAGAAAGAAGAGATGAAAAGTATACTGAAAGAGGGGTAAAGATGATCGTATGAAGATTGACTTAAAAAACTGTTTGCATTTGCGAGGTTATGTGGATGAGAATGAAGAAAACGAAGTGAATGTTTAAAACGAAAATGGGTAGCAACACACAATGTAGAAAGAAAGACGAAAGCAGAGAAAAGAGTTAGTCGAGTGCATTATTACCATCAATTAGCTATTTCTATCAATGATATGATCAGCTTCACTTAAACATCACCAAGTCTATTGCAATGTGGCACGCTTTCATAAAATATGTCCTAGGTGAAAAGATACCGAACGCAGCTAGCAGTAACATCTTTATTGTCCGGAAATCGACTAACTATTTCACTTCTTTCTTTACGTTTGCTTACGTCGTGTTTATTTCTACAACAAGTTGAACGCGTGCAACGCTTATGTGCATATGCTCTCCTGGGAGCAATGAATGTAGCAACCCATACCGTACAGCTTTGCCCTTCTCAGTCGTCGTCGTCATCCCAAACGTCATCGCCGCTCTGAAACAGTCGGCCACCACCTTTCGGCAAACCGTGACTTGCTTTTTTATCGGTCTTCCCAGCCTTTCCTCTTCCGCGATCGCCGTCGTCACTGTCACTCTCCTGCTCCGCCTCATCGCTTTCGCTGAAGCCATCGCTGCTATCGTCCCCTCCTGCATTTTCATCGTCGCTGCTGTCCGTCACCCACGACGGCTCGCTGCTCGTCGCCGAGCTGTGCGACAACGCATCGCTTTCATCATCTCCAGCGTTGCGATCCGCCTTCGCGCCACTGCGCTGTTGCGGACGTTTGCTGTGTCTTGTGTCGTGAACGTTTTCCTCTTCGCTCTCCGCGTCACTTGGGATGTACGGCCCACCAACACGCCACAGTTCCTCCCCATCGTCAGCCAACGCTCGATTTTTCTTGCCCTTCTTGTTTTTATTTTTCGCGTTGACCGCTGCTGCAGCTGCTGCTGCTTTGGTGGGGCCCGTGATGGCGCCGGAGGTGGTGGGGCCTTGCTCCGGCTTCACCTTCTTCCCTTGCGCCACATCGCGCAGACCCCAGAACGTTTTGCTCTTCTGTGGGTTGAGGTGCTGTAGAAAACTCAACGTCTGGGCTTGTACGGCACGCGACAGCGCCACGTCCTCGTCCTCTTCCTCCCCATTGTCCACTTCATCCTTCTTCGAGGCAGTCACTTTACCGTGGAGTGGTTTTGTCTTTTTTCCTTTTGCAGTCGGTAAATCTTTTTTTATTGCAGTAGAGTGAGCGATTTGCGAGGAAGCCGCATTGCTTTGATGAGATGCAACGTTGCCCTCAGCCTTCTTTTTGCTCAGAGAACTTGCCGTTCCATCAGAGGACGGCTCTCGAGGACGTTTCGCACCGCTGCTGTGCTGCTGCGCTGTCGTCGAATTCGCCTTCACGAGTTCCTCAACCGCGGTGCCATCTCCGATAAAAAGACGCGCGACATCCTCAATCGACCGTGGTGCGGCGTCGACGTTGCCTGCAGGTGACGTTGAGAGCTGTGAAGGCTGCTTATGAGAATTTTGCTTGTGCTTAGCATGAGAAGCCGGCGGGTGTGCCTTGTCGTCATGAGCTGCCTTCGCTTTGCGGTGCTTCAGCTTTTGTTTGTCCTTGGCCATCTCCCCTTCCTGTCTCTTGCTGAGAAAGCGATGATAACGATGCGCCGTTTTGATCCTTCTGTTGAGCGACGTTGATGAGAGCGTACTTGTTAAAATGCCAAAACATAATAATTATTGTTTGTATCGTAAGTAAAAACAATAAGACAAGGTGATGAGATGGGAAGAGTAAGGAAAAAATTTCAAGTAGCTTTTTGTAAAAAAAAAAAGAATGAAAACTTTTTCGTTGACTTAGTTTGAGTTTACTTTTTTCGGTCACAGTTAGACACACCTTCTTGGCTGTGCAGTGTCGGTGCAAAACAATGACGTGCTGTGGTGCTAATGCAAAAAGAAAAGCAACTGGTTTTCAGCAGTAACGCCTGTTGTCCCTTTTTGTTTTTCTTCTCGGAGGCCCACACTAAACCTCATCCGCGTTTGTGCTCTTATTTTCGCTAATTTTGTCTTGAAGTTTTGAGCGCGTAGTCACACTGACGCAATAAATATGAGTAGAAAAACAACAGAAAAATGTACATATGCAGAATAAGTTGATATGGCAGCACGCACCTGCCAATGGTATTTACATGTCTAAAAGCAGAGTCCGCACGGGGTCAAAAAAAATTGAAACAGTTTGTATCTTTTTGCACGGTGAAGATAAAAAAAAAGAACAATCTGCGCGATCAACAAAAGCGACATTTTGCAAAGTTGTGTGCGCGCGTCCTTAGCCCTTCTTCTTTTTCTTCGAGCCCTTCTTTAGCTTTGCCAGTGTCTGTCGCGTCATCATCGCCTTCAAGGCGGCCTCCAGCACCGAGGCGGCGGCGTACTCGGCGGCGCGCTGCTCCTCCGCACGTTGGCGCTCCTCCTCCTCCGCCTTCGTCTTCGCCTCCCGTGTCTTCTTCAGCTCCAGCTGCATCGCCTGCTCCTGCTCCAAGTCAGCCAGCCGCTGCGCACAGCCTTGCCGGCTGCTCTCTACATCAATTTTCGCCGCCTCCTTCTTCTTGAGCTCACGCTGCGTCTTCGCCTCCCACTCACTAGCGAGCGCGTCGGTGGCGGCGGTGCGCTGCCGCAAGAAGTCGGCAAAGGCGCTGTGCGTGTCGGCCTCCACGGCGAGCAAGCGCTCACTGCGCTGCGCGGCCTGCCGCACCTCGCTGATCTCCGCCGCCCCGTCGCGCTGCAGGCCTTCGGTGGCCGCCTCGCCGCGTGCCTTGGCCGCTTCCGTCCGCTGCTGCATCGCGGCTTTTAGCTTGCGCAGCTCCAGCTGCAGCGCCGACAGCTTCGCCTTGCGCTCCGCCACGTCCTTCTCCTTCAGTTCCCGCTCCCGCACCAGGTCGGCTTGAAGCTGCTTCACGTTTTGGTTCAGCGCGCGCTCTTTTGCGAGCACGTTGTCCGCCCACTGCTGCGCCGCCTCCTCCTGTAGCACCTTGACGGCGAACTGGTGGTACGTGGAGGCGAGGGGGAGGCGAGGGGCCTGGTAGGCGTTGCGCGAGACCCGGCGGCGCTGCACCGTGCTGCCGAAGCGCTTCAGCGCCGTCTGCTGCGATTCGCCTTCGCTGCTCTGCCCACCGCCAACGCCGCCGCCGTTGGCCCCGCCAACAGCGGAGGAGAGGCGGCTGTTCGTGCGCGCCACGGTGGAGTTGGCGGCGCCTACGCTGTGCGCGGCAGGCGAGTCGGCGACGCTGTTCAGCCGCAGGCTGTGCTCGCCGCCGTTCTCGGCCCCGCCGCCGCCGGTGTGGGTGCGGTGGGTGGTGTTGATGCTGTTGAGTCGGTTTGGGTTGCTGCCGAGGTGGCTGTTGCCGCCGGTGTCACTCTTGCGTGCGCGCTGCTGATGGTGCTGGAAGACTTCCTTGTAGCCGGCTGTGAGCTCACTCACCACATCGCGCAGCAGCGCGGTCAGCTCGCGCCGCTCGTTGGACACCTTGGCCCAGTTGTCCGCGTCCTGCGGGTTGTCCTGCAGCTGGGTGCAGAGCAGCCGATTCGTGTCACGCAGCCGGGCGGAGACGTGCGCCAGCTCCTGCTGCAGGGCTGCCTGCTCGGCATCTTGGACGTTGCCGAAGCACTGCTTGCGCAGCTGCGGCTCACCCGGGTGAAGGGAGACGATGGGCTGCGTCTGAACGAGAAGTTCGCCGTAGCGCCGCTCCAGCAGCCGCTGCTCCGCCAGCAGCTCCAGCACGGAGGGCCGCCCGCGGCTGCCCTGCTGCTGGCTCGCCGCGAGCACCTCAGCAACGCGCTGCGCGGTGGCCAAACTCGCATCGCGGCCCTCTCCTTGCAGCACCGCCGCGCCGCGGATAGTAGATGTGGCAGAGGCGGCGAGCCCGCCCACTGTGCTCGCTGTCGCGGTGCCGTGCACCGTGCTCATCGGCCCCGGCCCATTTCTTCCGGCGGACGCCCCCGCCGCCGCCGTCGTCGTCGTTGCTGCGTTGGCGGCCTCGCTGCCGTCGACCGGCTCCGCTGCGTCCAGCAGGCTCAGCAGCTCCAGCCGCTCCACCGCCCGCTCGAAGGCCGCCACGACGCGGTTGACCGTCAGAAAGTCGAGTTGGGTGGAGAAGGTGGGCTGGCCGGTCTGCAACACGCGGTCCATCGGCGCGGCGGCAGCGGTGGTGGCGGCCTCGCTGGCAGGTGGTGATGCATCGCGCAGCGGTGCTCCTGCGACTGCTCCGGTGGCTGTGGTGGTGGTGGTAGCGGCGGCGACAGAGCTTACGGTAAAGCGCTTTGTCGGGGCGGTGCTATTATTGTTGTTGTTGTTATTACCAAAGCTGACACTCGTGTTGTTGCCGCCTCCGCCACTGCGAGTCAAAAGAGACCGCGGTGGGTGGGGGGCGATGTTTGTGGGCGGCGTTGACTCCGCCGGTGCCGCCTGGGCTGCGCCGCCTTCGTCAGCCAACATTGAAGAGAAAAAAAGGTGTGAATAAAAGAGCAGACCCTTCTTTAATTGTTTGTTTTGTGTGTTTGCACCGCGTGTGAGGCGTAGTAGCGTGGAGAAAAGCACAAAACGTGCAGGCGTCACCTACAGTGTACTGAACGAGCTTTTTTTCTAGGTCATCAGTCAATTGGGTTGGAAATAAAACAGAACAATAGAGAAGTTCATTACCAGCTTTTTTCTCCGTTTTTTGCAGAGCCAACAGCGTACAAATGCCACTTGTGCTGATTAAAAGCCTTCTTTCGCTTTCTTTCTGAGTTAAAGCTGCTAGACGTGTGTTTGTTCAGCACAAAACCTTTTTAAGCTTCATATATGTTGCTGAAAAGAGAACAATTTTTCTCGTTGCATTTGAAAAATTAAATTCGTCCATTCGTCGTGCAGAAGTAGTTTTTCTTGTTTGTATTACTCCTTTAGCTTTAATTTATGCAGTTTAGGTTATGAACGGGGCGTGAAAGCGAAGGTTTGAGCACACCTCCCACTCCTGCGCGTAGTAGTGGCGTTCAATTAGCAAGGTTTAAAACAACAGTATTAGACGAAACTCATTCAATTAAGCGAAGGTCAGTACAGAGACCAAACAAAATACCGAATCAAACGAAAAAAAAAACACAACACGACGCAAACGCAGGAAAATAACTAACGAGCGCGAATCTCTGGTCTCCATTGCGTCATGGGCAAAGCATTAGACCACCAAGTTGGCCTTTTGTTTTTGTTGTTGTCACTACAGTAGCACTGCAACAAAAAAATGCAGAAAGCGAAACGATACGACAAAGAGTTTGCCTCTTCGGCGTCTGTAAACCTGGCGGACTACGAGTTCTGCTGCCACTCCGAGCCACACTTGGTGCACTGGAAAAAGATAGTCTGACCCTCATCCGCGCTACGCGTCTGCCGCGCAAACGTCTTGCAGGGCCGATGCACGCCGCAAGTCTCGCAGAAGGCGTCCTCGATGACACGGTTATCCACCTCCATCTGGCCCGCACGCTTCGCAATTCCGTTCTTCGCCGACGCCGCGGTCGACGACGCTGCACCGGAGGCAAACTCATCTCCAAGGGTGTCCTTGATGTACTGCGCGGCGAGGGCCACCTCCTTCTCGGTGAAGAACATCGCCGCGGCGGTGTTGGTGCTGCAGACTTTGTTCTGCACCTTCACACCCGGCGCGCCATCCGGGTGACGCAGCTGCCGCTGAAAGGCGGTGTGCGTGCCGGGCTCATGCAGCGTGCCGCAGCAGCTGCACGTCGCACGCTGCCACGCGTTCGTTTGAACCGGGAAGGCCTGCCCACACACCGCGCAGCTGAGGGTGCCGAGGCTGAAGACGTTGTCGGAGACGTAGTGGACCTGACGCTGCTCCACTGGCGTCTGCAGCTGGGGGGACGACGCAGCAGACATTCTGTTGTCTTTATCTGCAATATCCTTTCGAGTACACGGAGGATATGGACAGATCTGTGTGGGTTTGTGTGTGTATGCGTGTTGCCAAGATGTCGCTTCTCGGTAGGCTGTTAGGAATCACAACTAGGGACAAAATAAGTGGAAAGAAGAGAAGCAAAAAAAAGTAAAAGATAAAAATAAAAGACAAAAGAAAGTAGTTTGACATGGAATTACAGTAGAGCTTCAAGCAGTGAGCAAAGCGCCGCTCCGCACTTCCCGTTCGTGATAAGAGCGTGACTTTAAAACGCAGCAGCTAGGCGCTGTTTATCTTTTGAAGAAAAAGCGTGACACACATTCTCAGGATTTGCGCTGAGCAGTGCGTGCTAAAAAGGTTGGTGAGGCAGCAATTCTCACACCACGCGATACAAATGCTTGTCCTCAAACGATTAACCTTCACTTTTCCAACACACTGGAAGTGCACGAGAATTGTCACTTAATTTACTTCGTGCATGTGATCAATTACAATTGAGTAGCTGGTCTACAAACTTTGGTTTTCTACTTTATTTTATTGGTTCACAAAGCTAGAGATAACGTAAAGAAGTATGGCGTTGAAATGAAACCGAAGCAAAAGAGTAAAGTTCAAAAGAGGTTTGAGCCGTTGCGTCATTTTGTAATTTTTGTTCTCTACGCGCACTCGGCTCAAGTTGACACGAGACGCTAATGGCGCAAACAGGCCTTCATTTGCGCTCTGTTGTGGCCGTTACTCTTCGACTTATCGTTGAAGCTTTTCATGATATCTGGATCGCACTCGAGTATCTCTTCGCTGTCCACGCGCGCACACGCGCACGCACCGTGTGACGACGAGGGCAGTGAGAAAACAGAAGTGCGAAACAAAGCAAACGAGGTACAAAAAAAAGGGTTGCACGATTGTCAAAGCAAGCAAACGTTGAACCAAGCAAGAGTTTAAGACGGAGATAAATACATCACTTATTACACGAAGCCAAAGCGGAGGGTATGTTCTGTTCAGTAAGTAAATTAATTGACAAAAAGACCGAGTAAAGAAGAAACAAATCAATTGATAGGCCGTAATCGAAGGTGGTGGCAGAAGGCTGTAAACGTCGGGCAGCTAGAAAGGAGCACTGGGCTCGAGCAAAGGCAATTCTTTGACACGTTAACGAAGAAGAAGAAAAGGCTGTTTGAAAAAATCTCGAAGCGTCAACCCACCTACCACCATGCTTTCCTAAAAGAAATCTTGTTTTCTTTACTTTGCAACTACGAAAAAGAAACAGTCACTGGTCTAAACACAGACAGAAGAGAGAAAAGAGAGCAAGGGAAAATAATAAAACTCACAAACAACCACGTGAATACACATTGAAATCGCCAAAAAGGAAAAAAGAAACTTATCAAAAGCAAGATATAATAGAGAAAAAGAATGTAGAAGACGATGATGAAACAAGCGAACAAAGTAAAAATTGCGACGAAGCCGAGAGAAAAAAAATACAAAGAGACATCAGCTGCAATAGTGTGTATGCGAACAGTTTTCATTTTTTATGATTTCTAGAAGAACAAGAAAATACACAAATGCAAACGGCGCTGACAGCAGGAGAAACAAAAAAAGAAGACGAGATAAATCAGAAAAAAAAAGAACAAAATTGGCGTTGCGCGCTTATGCTACACGCTAATCGAACTCTGGCTTCGCTTCATTTCGTTCGGCTTTTTTTTTCTTTGATTGCCGGTGCATTTATGTGGTTTGGCACACAAGTGCTTTGCTGCAAATGTTGTTCCACCTTCCTTCTTGCTACTGCGCGCAAAACGTTTTTAGCAAACAAGTAAAACGGCGGCAACTTTACACAGAAGAAGGTGGCACTTGTGCACATACTAAAACTTTGGCAAGCCAGAAAAGAAAGGAAGAAATATACGTATCAAGGAAAACTGGCAATGAAGCGACACCAAGAGCATTTGAACAAGCGGTACGCTGCTTCTTCTGCTTTTGTGGTAATAAAATAGTAGAAGAAAGCTATGCGAGCAACGCCGACATCGACAAAAAGAAGAAAAGAAAAAAATGGACTATACATTGTTCTCCTCAGCACACACACACACATGCAGACGCAAAAGACAAAAAAAGTGCTTTCAATTAAGCACTTTGGAGGAATTTTTTTCCCTAGAAGTGACGCTTAAGCAACTGTCGGTTAAGTTTCTGACTTGCGCAGATGAGTGAGAGCACTTTAGCATTCAAATGGGAAGGTAAGGGACACTGCTGCTAAGAAAACACGCGTGGCAGAACGAGAGAGAATGCGAGTTTCCGACTCTATTGCAAAAGTTCGAGCTGCTTAGCACTTGCCGCACCACAGCTGCTGCGTGAACGGGGTGATAATGAACGTGATCAGGTAACCCGCCGCTGCCACGATCTCAATGATGTACGAGGCATCCAGCTTGTAGCCCGCCCCCTTGAAGACCACCGCGGTCAGGTTGCCGTCCTCGTTCAGTTTCTTGCAGAACTCCGTGCCGTACGCCACACCACCAATGATGACGAGCGCGGCCTCGCTGATAAAGGCGAGCAGCATGAACAGAAAGAGTGGCAGCTTCACCTTCAGACGGCAAAAGCACTGCAGGCAGGAGGTGAGCAGGGCGTAGAAGCCAAAGACGGTGCCGGCAATCGCGAAGGCCTGCATGGCGCGGAAGGCCGCACGGAAGCTGGTGCAGCCGGCGTAGTTGATGCGCACCGCCTGCGACGACGGCACCTCCGTCTCGTTGATGCCCGACACGCTCACCTTGCTCACGTCAATCTTCCACAGCGAGACACGAATCTTACCATCCTGGTTGTAGTCTGTAATCTTGTGCGAGTACAGGGGCAGCGTCAGCGTGCCGACGAGTGCCAGCACGAAGAAGATCAGGATCAGCACTAGCACGAGGAAGCGGACGAACAGCATTGTTGGATGAGATTTGGTTGTTTGCTTTGTGTAGAAATAAAAACAAGACACTACAAGTCTTCAAGTCGTGAAGGGCCTGGACGAAAAAGGGAAGCTATTTGTAAGAAAAGGTATGAGAGGAATCAAACAAAATTCGCTTTTTTTAAATCTTTGTGAGAATTGTTACACTCGAGAGTAAAGTGTTCAAAAGTTTATGCAAAAAGCTAATTTACTGCCACCGAAATAATTCAACACGCGGTGAAGAGAGAAATCAAAATAGAAGCATGTGAGGGGAAATTAGAGGAAAAAAAGCTTTAATCGAACAACTGCCACCATAGCCACAACACCACTCAATAACGGACGGATTTTTGATGACCACCAGATTGATAAAAGAGACATAAATGCAGCATTATTCAATCTTTGGCTCAGAGAGGCAAACAAAAGGAAACATTACCTAAAGCAATATGCTAAGATTCACACTCAGTTGCAATAAAATATATCACTCTTTGCTGATATTGTTAATTTTCTTTTTATATTTTAACGTTACAGTATTTTTTGGACGACCTTGAAAACAATGATAAAAGCAAAAAAAAAAGACAAAAGGTATTTTTTTAAGAAAAAGAAACTACTTTTACGCCAGCAAAAAGTAAAACACGAAAACTCAAAGTGTATAGGGGCAGACACAAAACGACGCGCCAAGAAAAGAAAAAAAGGGAATACATCGGTAAAAACAATAAAGTAGCATGGATATCAAGTTGACTAAATTAAAGCGGCGTCTCACTCATTTGAAACAATAACAAAGTGAAAAATGGACAAGGTAGAAATACACAGTACGAAGGACAACGAGATTGAGGAGAAAAATAATTGGAAGTAGAAAAACGGATAAAGAAGTTTGATCACATAGCAGGAATAAAGGAAATTTTACACCGAGCGTTGGACTTTTTGCGGTGGACGAAAACCCCGTTTTAAAAGAAATGGCTAATCTATTTTTGTTGTTGCGACAAGAAAAATTGGGTAAATAAATAGCACATAGTCATTCACCGCGACTGCACTAAACAACAGGTGTGACACATTGAAGTGAAGCCTGCACTGCTAATAGAGACAACGTGTGAGAAAGGAAGAAAAGACGCAAAGAGAAGCGCAAAAAGGAACAATGTACTGGATCAGACACATACATGAAGAAAACAATTAAACAAAACGAGCAGGGACTTCTTTAGAGGGGCAACTTAATTCCAATATAATTTAGTAATTGCCCACTCAGCATTATCAACAGAACAACCACAACACCAAAAAATAAGGGAAACTGCTTTGTGGCGACAAAATGCAGTCAAATTGCACATGGGAAGAACGNAGCTAGCGCTTTGCGTCGATCTTGCTCACAACTCACTTTTGTTGTGCAGTGCAAGGTTTTCTCTTTAGTTGACAGCTGTTTTCTTTTGCAGCAGATTATATCCACCGCAAAAGAGCGAAGGGAGAGCGAAAGTAGAAAAAAGAAGCCGTACTTTAGTACAGAAACAGCTTTGCCTCAGCATTACAAGAACACGGTCATGAGCGAGGTGATAAGGTAGGACTCAAAGCAGATGATCGCCAGCGCAAAGCCGCCCATCGGCATGGCTAAGCTCGTGAAAGGCGGAATGGCTGTCGCCTCACCGTAGCACTCGCCGTCGCACAAGAGTTTAAACATCATTGCTGTCATGGATGCCGTGAAGGCCACGGCGAGCCATACAAAGAACCACAGCAGCGGCAGAAACATCCGCGTGAAGAAGTTGGACACGGTGAGCAGGAGAACGATGAAGCCGGTAAAAATGGACAGCAGACTAAAGATTTGCAGGTTCTTGAACACAGTGCGGAACTCCTTGCACGGGACGTCCTGCACGCGGTACTCCTGTGAGATGTTCTGCGGGGCGTAGCCGTAAGGGATTTCGATGTTGATGTCCAGCTTTGTGATCCACATCTTAATGTCGATCTGCGCGGTGGCGTTGGCGCCGTAGATGGGGATGTTGACGGCGTACCAGGTGTTGCCCAGGGCGGTGACCTGCGCACCGATAATGGTGCTGGCTTCAATGTTAATGATGTCAATCTTCGGGCTGGAGAAGAGCGAGATGCCTTGGATGACGCAGAGCAGGACTAGCATAATAAAGTAGATGAGCACAAGAATGATGCGGAGCGAGAAGACGGTGCAGAGGATGTCTAGCACCTTCTGACAGGTGCTTTTCTTCGCCTTTGCGGAATCGGAGCTCATTTTGCTTGTCTTTTTCACGTCAAGCAAAGCTGATTTCGAAGTGTTCTTGGCTGCAGTGTTAAAAAAAGGAAATGAGTGAGGAGTTTTTATAAGGAAAAAGAAAAACCGACCTAGGAAACACTATACTTGTGTAGAGAAAAAAAAAACAGAAAAAGAAGGATTCGAAAAGAAGCAAATTCTAAGCAGCGGCTAAACACATGAAAAATTAGAATGGCAATTTCAAGAGATGCTCTGCACTTCAGCTGAAAGTGTAGCTGCTTGAAGTCAAACACACAAAAGAAGAAATGTAGGTTGGGCAGGGGAAATGGAGATGGCAGCGTTGAAAACCACATTAATTCATCTGAATAGTCAACCATCCTATTTGCATGGCGCTAGCTCAATTCAACTTGCGGCATAACAAGAAGCTGACGCTATGATTTAACATTCGAAGGGCCAGCGCACCCTCTGTGAAGAGAAAAATTGCTGACGTTTCTTCTCACAACAGAGCTCTTATCTCGCCTCTACAACCTCACTGATACCTCCTATCTTCTGGCCTCTTATATTTTAGTAATTTGAAGTAAAAACTGTAATCAGAGAGGGACCAAAAACCATCCCAGACAGAAGACGGACAACAACAACAACAATAATAACAAAACTCATCATTAGCTGACCACCATCTGCGGTCGAGCTACTTTGCGATTCTCTTTTTTTCATTCGGTGTCATCAGTGCCGCGGCCTGCTACTCAGCATTTCGCAAGAGGAAGCCAATGAAGGGCGGTAGCACGCCAGTAGCAATCGAAGTACACACACACGGCAGCGAGCGCATCCACTTGCCAACTGCTCTCTCTCTCGCTCTGCACTCCCCTCTTCTCAACGCTACTTCGCGGCGGTGCTATTGGCGTTACGCGCGAGCTGCTTCCACTGCTCTGGGAACTGCGAAGGGCTGCTGCGGTGCAGCGGGGTGGCCACCGCCGGACCACGCGGCATCCACATCCAGTACGTTGGGCTGTTCGCCTTGTGCCACCGCACAAGAAAGCGGTGCTTGGCACGGTGGTTCTGCTTGTACAAGTTCAGCGGAAACTTCGGCTCCACGTCGCCGAGCATCGGCATGAGGGGGTGCTGCGACCACTCCCGGTGGAGGTGGCGGATTTTGTTGAACTCGTCGCTGCGGCCGGCAATCGTCTCCTTCATCATCCAGTCTCGCAGCTGGTCCAGCTGGTCGTAGTTGAGCCGCACAGGGCGGGGCAGCCACTCCACAGGGCCCTTGTCGTACCACGCAACGTTGTCGCTCGGCTTGCTGCGCATCTTGTTGTCGCGGCCCATGCCGTTGCGCTTCGGCTTTGGGTAGGTGGTGCCGAGGATGGCGAACTTCTCCGGCGTTGCCGTGCACAGCAGACGTGAGCAGCGCATGGTGAAGACCGAAGCAGCAGCTGAAGTCCTACCTAAGAAAAAGAGAAAAAAAAAACTGAGGAGCAAACCGCACGCGGTAAAGAAAAATTAAACAAATAGGCACTCAGGTCACCTATGAAAGCAAAGAGAGGCACACCCCTGTGCTCACTGGAACAGTATCCCACTACACTACTTGAGCCACGTGCCGTGCGTCAAGTGGTTTGAAATGCGCAATTTGAAGTTGTTGAAGTGGAAGAGGCAGAA
>MDUD01006910.1:0-11255 GCA_002216565.1 Crithidia mellificae | reverse complement strand
TGTTCTTGTTGCCGGCCGTGGGGGCGCCTCCCATGCTGCCGCTGGCGTTCATCGAAAAGTGCGGTGACGGGGGCGGTTGTTGCTGTTGCTGCTGCTGTTGGTGTTGGTGTGGCGGTGGCGGTGGCGGCGGCGGAGCGCGGAACATCATTCCAGCCTGGACAGGATTTATCGGAGATGGCGGCACGTGAGAGATTGACATCGACCCTTGCTGCTGCTGCTGCTGTTTGTTGCTGTTGTTGCTCATGCCGCCGTAGCTGGCCGCCCCGCCTGCCATGGCAACCAAAGGGTACGCCGCGTAGTAGTGAGGCACCTCTCCCGTCATCATGCCCCCCGGTCCCTGCGGCATCATAAGTGGCGTCATGCCGTAGTGGGGTGTGCTGAGGTCTGACCCTGCGGTGTGCGCGTCGTGCGAAGACGCGGACGGCGGCGGCAGCGGCGGCGGCGGCGGCGGAGGGGCCATGTACGGCAGGTACGTGCCACTGCTGGTCATGAAGAAAGAGTGCGGGGGCTGACTGCTTGGCACCCGCACCCCGCCCATTCCACGCATCGGCACGCCGCCGCCGCCGTCCATCATTCCATTTCCGCTGTAACTCATGCTGTAGCTCCCCATCGCGCCCTGCTGCTGGAAATTGGTGTTGCTGCCGTTCATGTTGTTGTTGTTGTTGTTGTTGTTGTTGTTAGCGTGGTCGGTGCGGCTGGCGTTGTGTGACTGCTGCGTGCTGCTATTGTTGTTGTTGTTATTGTTATTATTATTGCGCTGGTTGAGGGAGTTGCTGTGCCGACTGGCACCACCGGCGCTGTTGTTCGCCATGGAAGCAGAAGTCCCGCTCTGCCACGGCTTACTCATCGTGCCGCTGCCACTGGCCAGCGCGGCACTGCGGCCACTCGGCGAGAGCGCAGCGGACGGGTTCGAGCTGGCTGAAAACGCTCGCACGCCGATCAACATCGTACCGTAGCGACTCTGAAACAGCGCGTACTTGCGGCCGTCCTGGTTGACAAACAGAGGGCGGTGGGACCAGTGATCCGCCGGCAGCGCGCGAGCCTCTTCGGTTTCTGCCTGGAGAGCCCGGACGTGCTCCAGCAGCCGGCCGGTGTGCACGCCGAGGTAGCGGGCGGCGCGGTCGCCGTCGGTCTTGCGCCAGTGCGCGATCAGCATGTCCTTGTTCTGCAGGACGTGCCGCAGCTGGTCGCACTCGTCCTTCAGCTTGTACTTCACCCAGCTGCCTGTTGGGAGGCGGGTGGGGCAGTGAAAGAAGGAGCTAGCCCACATGGTGGCTTGGCGCACAAGGGCGGGGTCGAGCTTGATGACGACGGCAGAGTGCGGAGAGAGCGGGTAGCGCTGGAGGCTCTTGCGGTCTGTGGCCTCGTTGCCGCGGTCCACCGCAGGCGCTGCGGCCATCGCATCCGTGCTGTTCGCCTCGTGACGCGGTGTCGTCCCGCTGGCGGCATTCGCAGACTTCGTGGTGCTCACCTGCGCAGCACTCCCGCTGTTGTCGGTGAGGCAACTACCCCCACTTGCTGCCGCGGCACCTTTGGAGGTGTCAGCGGCCGTTGCGGGTGACTTCAACGTGGTGACCGGGGTGGTGGCGGACAGCAGAGGCTTGAAGGACGGCGTCTCCGTCAGGCCCGGCATGTCGATCAGCTCCATCGTCGTCAGACTCTCATCCAGCACGATTTGACAGTGCAGAAAAGCAAAGTTCTCCGTCAGCGACTTCAAGGCGGAGTAGTTGTTGCTCGCCGTCTCGATAAACACCACAATCTTCTCCATGCGCCGGCAAAATGCCATCGTGATGGCGTCTTCATCGCACTGATCCAGCGGCAGCGCCGCCGGGCCCGTCATCGGCTGAATTTGCGGCAACGGCTGTTGCTGCTGCTGCTGTTGTTGCTGCGAGGGCGGCAGTCCGCTCTGGAAGCTGCCGGAAGGACCGCTTTGAGAGAGGGCCATCGAACCCGGCATGAGCAGCGGTGGACTTGCCGCGGAGCCGGGCAGGGAGCCAGGCACCACAATCGCAGACGGAGTCCCGGCGACGCCGTTCAACATGGACCCGCCCTGCGGGTACAGCAGCACGCGGTGGTTGCTGTTGAAGGACGATGCCGCGTCTGGCGGCAGCGAGCGCAGGTGCGAGGCGGACGCGCTCGCCACAAAGCTGTTCTCCGCCGTGGACCCGTTGTACGACGCTCGGCCGAGGCTGTTCATCGATGAGTGCCGCCGTGGCGGGTCGGTGGAGGCTGCATTGATGTAGTGGGTGGGTCGGTAGATCCCGCGTGGAATGCTTGGCAGCGGCACCTCCAGCAGAGGGTCGAAGTAGGGCAGTTGCACTCCGTCCGCTGAGACGGCCTGCGCACCGAGGACAGGGTTGCTGAGCGACGGAATGGCGAGGACCGACTGAAGGTAGCAGACCATCTGCGGGTCGACATCGTGGGGCTGCTCCAGCTGGCGGCGCAGGAGCTGATCGAGCTTTGCCTGCAGGAGGTGGCGGCGGCCGACGGTGTGAAACTGCTGTCGCAGCATCACCGCCGCCAAGACGAGGACGCGCTCCAGGGTGCGGTCTCCGGCTGAGGTGAGAATGGCGGTGTTGAGGTACATAGTCGGCATGGCATCCTCCTCCTCTTCCGTGTGACTGCCGCTGTGATGAGTCTTCTGCGTCTTCTCCGCCTCTGCCTGCTCGGTTTCGGCGCGGCTGGGGAGGCGCTTCACCACCTTGAACGCGTCCTGCATCGCCGGGGTCATGAGGCCAAAGTAGCCGATAATGTTCACCACACGTCCGTCCAGCGAGAAGGCGCCATCGCGCTCCTTGCCGTCTGGGTAGGCGAGGCACAGCGCACACGGGACCGGCAGAAAGGGGCGTTTCGACGGTGTAGTGGTGGCATCGGAGGGCACCGTGGGGTCGCCGTGGATGTCGCGAATTGGATCCGCCGCCAGCAGCGCTTCATTCGTGTCGAAAAGCGTCTCCTCCACCAGCTCGAGAAAGTGATCTAAGTCCTGCTCGGAGAAGTTGTCGTTTGGCATCACACTCCAGTACTCGCGGCGCAGCAGCTCTTCGCGGGACGCGGTTTTGATGTCGTTGCCCAGCACTTTCAGATCATTGCCGTCCGACTGCGAGAGGGGGGTGGCAGTGGACGTAGCAGCAGTAGCAGCAGCAGGACCGTGCTCTTCCGCTGCGGTGACCGGGCTGCACGGGTGGTTCGGTGAGACGTTGCCTGTCAAGCCGTTCTTTGACGTCGTGGTCGTCGTGGGCGTCGAGGCTGCAGATGATTTCTTGCTCTTTCCCTCCGAGGCCGAGCCCTCTTTGTCCGAGTCGCCGTGGAGGAGGCTATCAAGAATGTTGTCGACCTCGCGGGCATTGGCGTACAGCACGGCTGGGTCGCGTCGCATGAGCAGCAGCTGCTGTCGAAGCTGCTGCCGTAGGCGGTCGCGGTCGGTGGTGGCGAAAGAAGGCGGTGTGCCACCCCCCGCGTTGTCTGGTAGTTGTGGTGGTGTTGCTGATGCCGTCGTAGCAGCGTTGGCCGTTGTAGCGTGGTTGGCATCGTCCGCATCGACAGCTGCATCACTGCCGAAGTAGTACTTGGTGAGCGGCACCATACCCACCTCGTAACTTCCGCGGAAGTACGAGAAAAGGGAGGTGGACTCGCGCGAGGGAACGGCGCCCATTGTTGCTTAGAACACACGCGCTAAAGTTCTTTCTTTTTTTATTCTGTCGAGGCTTCTCCCTCAGCTTTGTTAGCAAAAGAGATCTGTACTGGAAGTGAGATTGTATTGTTTTTTGGGCCTTTCGAGTCGGACAAGGGAAACACAAAGGCAATGAATTTTTCTAAACTGAAAAATGTTGTCTATTAAAAGCAGTTTTTTTTGCTTTTCTTTGGCTAAAAGAAAAAAAAAGACACTTTGCTAATTTTTTTTTAATCCTATGTTGCGGTACAACTTGTCAGAGCACACACACGCGGCCTATGCTGCTGGGGACGCACGCAACGTAAATCGAAAACAATTATGAAAAGCTGTGCTTGATAAAAGAAAAAAAAACACGTTTTTAAGCCAATAAAAATAAGGCAAAAGAAGCTATAAAACGGCGAAAGAAGTCCAGATAAGCAAAGTGAAATTGAGATCGAGAACAAGATGCAATATATAAACAGTCCTTTTATTTTGTTGTTGTTGTTGTTGTTCACAAAAGAACTGACTACAAAAACACTGGATGGAAATGGACAATAGCTACAAAAAAAAAAGAAATGACTTTTCGAATAGGGGGTTCTCCTTTAAAAGCTCGAACAAACACACACACAGGCGCAGAGTCGCTATGCGAGGTCAGAAAAGAAAGGGAAAGCAAAGCAAATTACAAAATTAAAATATAAAGTGCTGAAAATAATAAGGCTAAAGTAAATTATCGCTATCAGGAAATAAACAGAGAGATTTTAGTACAGTGGTCACGTCGAGTAAAAGTCAAAGAAAGACAAAACTGTAGCGAGGTAGATCTGTGTAAAAAGAAGCGCAAGACCAGAAGCTCGACGCTTGTTGCGGTCTAGAGCAAACAGCAGTCTTATCTCTCAAGATTTATATGTGTTTATATTATTTTTATACGATTGTGACAATTAACAAATAAAGCTAGTACGTAAATCAGAGTCTAAAAAGAAAAAAATAAGGGAGAGAGAAAGGGGTAAAGAACGTGACGTAGAGAAGTGAGAGAGGAAAAAAGAGGAAAAGAGTAGGTTAAAAAAATCCAAATCCCGATTTCTAACCTAAAAAGCGGCACTAAGCACAGGAAAAAAAAACAGCGGAACAGAAAAAAAAATAAAGGACGATATATATAGGCTTAGAAAATAAAAAAGGTGGCGAGTGGTTATCTCAATTCTTTATCGTTCACAGCGTTTCTATAATAGACAAATAAACGGGAAATATGCTTCAGCGTTGCACAGTTGCTTTTCTTTTTTTTTTCTGTTTGAGTAAAATGGCTTAATCAGTGTAAAAAGGTTTTGTTTCTCGCCCACGTAAAGTGCAATTGCTACGTGTTGTCTCGTCAAAAATTTTTTGGCAGTTGTGGAGTATGCACGAAATAATGCACACACAGACTCACAAACACACAGACNAAAAAAAAAAAAAGAAAACCCGCAGGCTACGTATTCCTTGAAGAAGACAAGGGGGAGAAAAAAAGCTCACTATTGCCAATATACTTACGCACACCGACAAAAAAAGAATGCCGAGTATCTCAAAACAGAACTTGCAGCCTTTTCTAGTCTTCGAAAATGAGGAAAAAAAACCGAGGCAGATCGAAGAAGAAAACGCGGGAAAAGTTTAAATACTTTAAGTCTTGCAGTTGGGTTTTCCGTTGCTTTCAGTCCTTGTCGTCTTGCAAACTTTTGCTTGCGGTTGTTTCTTCAGTCGCTTACAGTCCCCGTGCCGGAGAGAGTCGAGAACAACTTGAGACACACAGCACGGCGAAAATCAACAAGAATAACAAGATAAAAGAAAAAAGGCCAGACTTTGAAAGAAAGGAAGTCAGGCGCTGCTTCACAAGCAAGCGCGCAACAAGTTCTCGAAAGAAGTGGGTAATAAAATTTCAATCAAGGAAGAGAACAAACAAATTACGTTGCCTGGTATGTCACACAACGCACAGAAAAACGAACAGGAGAGGGGAAAATTAAAAGAAAGGACAACAAAAGGGAAACAAGAAAAAGGGGTTTTACCAGCGTTTTAAATCAGTACAAGATAGAGAAGAAAAGGTGAAAGTAAAGGAAAATGGAGAAGCAAACGAAGAATAGAAAATAGATAGAGTTCGATGAATGGAACAGGCGCGCAGGTGCCAGCAAAAATAACAGCTTTGCAGAGCTTTGTAGCACAAAAAAAAAACTATACGTTAAAAAATAAAATACAGTTTTTTTTCTTCTGAAAGTTGGCGAGAGTTAGACCGGCAGAAAGGCAAAAGAAAAGAAATTGCGAAATACTGCACCACAAGTGAACTGAGAAAAAGGTTTGAGAGATAATTAACGCTTCTTGAAGTTTACAGCCACCTTGCGAAGGAAAACTAAGGAAGAGGTCTAACAACAACAATAACAACACAAAGCTGCGATGCTGAATGTTTAACCGTTCTTTTAAGAAAGATGGAGAGAGAGAACAAGAAGGCAATGTGGGCGGCAAAGACAGTGCAAACAGAAAACCGGCAAAGAAATCGTCAGTCAAAACTGAAAAAGTTCGTAAGCTGGTGAGAGCAAGTCACGGTTTGACGTCACTTCAGAGGCGCGAGAAAAAAAAAAGAAAATAACAATAATAACGGCGATAGGAGTGAAATGAAAAATAAACTTTTACAACACTCCTAAATGCAAACGAAAGAGAAAAACGCAGAAATTGGAAGTGTGAAGGGAAAACAACAGAAAGAAGGAGTTGAGAATGCGAGGCGGAAAGAAATCTGACAAAGGAGGTGTTGTACACCACCTTCTGTAAAATTTCTTGTTCTCGAACTCGTGGGTCAGCCCAGGTAGAGAGAGAGCGGATGCTCGGCCTCTCAAAACAGTTAACCCTCCGCGTAAAAGTGGGAAAAAGGTTAGTACAAGGGCAAAACAATAAGGGGTATGTACAAAGCTAGCTAAAGAAAGACGACTTATGCAAAAACAAGGTCGAAATACAAAGAAGAGAAGATACGGGTTTTGTAAATAAAAGAAGAGGAGAAAAGTAGAGAAAAGGATCAACTCGTTTTGTAAAATGACAAAGGGATATATATTTCGATAATCGCGATTTTCTTGTAAACGGAGTGTGAAAGGTGAGCGTGGGTTCGGTAATTTTAAAGGGAAGCAACAACAAAAAAAAACCAGTAAGGATATCAAATAAGAGAGTAATCGTAGCGGCCGACAAGAGATGAACGAAAGACGTTACAATAAAAAAAAAAAAAGAAGATGGAGAGAGAGAGAGAAAGAGAGAGAGAAAAAGAGAGAGAGAGTGTGTTTGTGAGGAAGCAGTATTGAATGCAGACGAGTTGAAAAGCATTCCTCCATTACAGTTTTCTCTCTAGAAAAACCAAATAAAAGCCAATAAAGGAGTTCATTTGTGTTCTACACAAGTACACATTGAGCTGACCTCCGTGAAGGTGCTTCAGCTAAATGGCACGTTGCATGTGGAGATCTGTGCCATGAGGCAATACATGGAGAATCATACCAAGAAGAGCAAAAAAAAGAACGACGCTTCCTAAAGCGTTGTCGAAGTTTGCTTTTGGCAACAGCGCTCCTGAGTGTTTCAATCTGTAAGGTCAACTTGTATTGAAGACAGGCACAAAAAGACTCGACTGAACAAAGCGAAAGTATAACTCACGTTTGTCACAAGTGGCCGCCTCCTGTCAAGTTTCCAATCTGCTATTGGCTTTTGTTTATCTTTTTTTTTATTGTTGTTGTTGTTTGTTTGGTTGTTGTTGTACGGCAACGCAGGTTGCGCTGATACACAAGTTAAGGAGATCAAGGACTGGAAATCCTTGGTTAAACTGGAGTAGCTATAAAACCTGTAAGAAAAATTAAAATTAAAGTGGTTTAGTCGACGGAAATAGATTACAACTATCTCACAATTTTCTCTTTGTGTAAGGGGGAAAAAAGCACTCATTTTTCATCCTTGTACTAGCGAAGATGAAAGAAGTGCTGCAAGTCAAGACTATTGCTTTGAATTGTTTCTCTGTGACCGACTAGCACTCACACCTCGAAACTAGAAAAGAAGATTGAAAAAGAAGACCGTTAATACCTGGTGTCCAAAACCAAATGATGGAAGGCAGTAGTAAAAACAAAAAAGAAAAAAACACCGTGAGGGAGAACTAAAGAAAGCTATTTCCATCAATTTTCAAAATAAGGGAAGAAATTGGTTAACTTTGAAAACATCGTTTCTGACACTAGGGGTACTAACAGGCTATTTAAGGTATTCTACGGAATATTTCTTGGTGGGATATTAGCTAGAAGGAGACAAATAAACCTACACTGAGAGAAAAAAGGAATTAAACTCAAAACGAAGAAAAGCACGGAATGTTACGCTATCCGAATAGCCGTGACAAGACTTTTGTAAGTAACAATCTATTTTATGCGCTAGAACAGCGCTTTCCTTAATTTTTTTTTACATTTACTCATCTTTACAGGCATTGTTCGTTTTAAAAAGAACGTATTGTCGTTTTTTTTGTAAAGAGAGGGAGCGAGAAGGTTGTAAAAAGCAATTTTCTTCAGGTCGAAATCGCCAGGTGCGCTCAAATGGGACCCAA
Source organism: Crithidia mellificae (assembly GCA_002216565.1). Taxonomy (NCBI): domain Eukaryota; phylum Euglenozoa; class Kinetoplastea; order Trypanosomatida; family Trypanosomatidae; genus Crithidia; species Crithidia mellificae. The sequence goes on along the minus strand of MDUD01006910.1, from coordinate 3,042 downwards.
AAGGGAGAACAAGAAGAGAGATGAAAAGAAAAAAAAAGAAAAAAAGTAAAAAATAAGACTGATGTGAATGACATAGCGAGAGGGAGAGAGAGAGAAAGAAAGAAAAGCGGGCACGAGGAGAGGCTCGAGAATCACCTCTGTCATTCTTCCACCGCAAAAAAAAAAAGGCAGGAAGCAAAAAAAGCAAGAAGTGACAGTAGAGAAAACAAACATAAAAATTGCTTTCGCAAAAAGGGGAGAAAGAAAAAAAAAATAGTTAATTGAGTCGAGAAATAGAAACGAGACAAAAGAAGAGACAGAAGTGGGAAAATAGAAAAGAGAGGAAGAAAAGAAGCGAGGCTCTGACTTAATGCAATGAACAGCACGGGAAAAGGTTACTTAGATGATGTCCTGTAGGTGTAGAAAAAGGACGAGGGTGTGGGATAAAGGATTGCAGCAAACGGAGAGAACCGGAAAACAAGCATTAATACTCTTTGTTTACTTTGAATACAGCACAGAGTTCGGATTGGTGGAGGCTAACAAGCCAAAGAAGCGGGGAAAGAAAGAAAGTTACGACAAATTGATAGATGAAACAAGATGTGAAAAAAAGAAAGAAAGAAAAACAAAAACACTGATTTGCTGCTATAGTAAATATATCTGACCGTTAGCGGTCAAGAAAGGCTTTCGCGAGAAGGGAAACATAAAGCAATTAAAAGGAAAGAGAATAAACAATGGTATGACCAGAGTCATAAAAGCGAGAATCAATTGAAGAACATTATAGAGAAAGAAGGGAGAACAATTGAATTTTTAAAGGTGCACAAACGAAAGACTTAGGGAGTTACTTTTAAAATTTATGGACAAAGCGTCGCCACAAGTTTCAGGCGGATTGCTGCGCTTTTCAATGCGCAAATTTCCTTTTTAATCTCTCTTTCTTTTTCACCGCACTGACCTCAGCTTTATCCATAAGACAATACCAAAAGTCAATAATAAAAAAAAGAGAAAAAAAAAGACCGCTATACATCAGGATGTGCGTTGCCACCAAGCGAAGGGACGTGACTAATCATTGAGTAGAGAAAAAAAGAAACAGAAAGGAAAAAAAAAATCGCACACAGCTACATCGTCTAAAATATATATATATAGAGGTTGTCAAGACGTTAAGATAAGCTTCAAGCTGGTGTCTGACGGCAGCCAGACTCAATAAAAGCTCTGTTAAACTTAAAGTGAGAGAGAAAGATAAGAAGGTTAAAGGAGAAAGAAGAAGACGAATAATAATAATAACAAAGTGAAAGAACCAAAAGAACCAGAACAAAACATGGACTAAAACGAACAAAAACAAAAAACAAAAATGAAGAAGGAGTACTGAAAAAGAAAAGGGGAAAATCACGCGCATTATGTGCGGCATTAAATTGGATTGCATTGCCTCGGTAGGCAATAAGCATCGCAAAGGGGACAAAAAAGAGCTGTTGAGGAGCCGGAAAAAGGATTTGTACCTTTTCTTCGACGATTGAACAGACACCAGAGAGAGAGCAAGACCACAGAAAAAAAAAGGGGGCTTAATTACTAATTGTCAACGAGGGAGTATTATAAAAATTAGAAAAGGCGTTTTTTTTATTTAGTAGAATGTTAAATAGACAATGTTTTGTGATGGATGTAAGCGCACGCGCTATCCGAATTATAGGAAAAGCCATGATGAGGAAAAGAGAGAGAGAGACAAAAAAAAGGGAAGACGAGCGGTCATCTTGACGTGTAGTTAACGACGAGTTCTATAGCGTTGGTCTCTGTTATCTCTAGCGTGCGCATAAGAGAAGCAAAGATGATCTACAACATAGAAAAAGTAACAAAAAAGAGAAAAAAGGAGTAGAATTCATAATGTGGGTGCTTAAATCGTGTTTGCGGATCCACATATATACAGTGAAGGGTAAGGGGAGGAGAAAGAAAGAAGGGCAGGATAAACTACATATACCCGTGTCAGACTAAAAAGAAAAAAAAAACCACCATCGCAAAAAGAGAGATTTGCTCAAAAACGCCCTTTAGGGGTGTCAATAATTTTAAAAATAAAGAAGAAAAGAAAAGAAGAAAGAACCAGGAGAAGCATTCAAATAACAGCATTGGTATGCTTTGAAGATGAATGCAAGTGGCTTGTATAATTGTATATAGGGTATGCAATGAAGGCAAAAAAGTAAAAGAAGAAAATATATGTTTTTTTTTTTGTTTTTGGCGGCTGCCATAGCGTCCTGAAAAATAAAGAATTGATGAGAAAAAAAGGGTATTGGAAAAACAAAAGAGATCTCGTACAAGCAGCTCATCTTAGTTAGTTAACGGAAAGCTTTAATTTTTGCGGGAGGGTAGCCCAGAAATCAGAAGAGGAATAAAGCCCAGAAAAAGAAGAGGTCAAGCAAACAACTGCATACACGAGCAAATTTCGCAAACCTTTCAAGAAAAAAAGAATTAGCGTGAAACAGGAAGAAAAAATTAAAAGATAGCACTAGCAAAGCGCAGCTTGCAATAATTTTTTTTCGTCTTGGCTCGCACGTTTGTGTGTGTGTGTGTGTCCGTGCGTTCACTTAATCGTCCATCTCAATCCAACAGACGCAGGGCATTCGCGAAAAGCTCCACCTCGTCTGACATGTTCGACTCGCGCACCAGTTGCGGCGGGGTCACAGCTTTGTGGCGGCTCAGCAGCGGCGACGTGGCCCCTGGCGGGGTTGGTGACAAGCTCACGGATGCCGCGGTGTACAGGTCGGCCTGCGAGGTACGTGGCGCGTACGATGGCGGCAGCTGCTGTGGTGGTGACTGCTGTGGCTGTTGCATCATGGCTGGCGGAGTCGTAGCCACTTGCGACGCCGACACGGAAGCAGTGGCCGCAGCTGTCTTCGTGGCGGTCGGAGCTGCGTACGAATTGCCAACGCTGATGGACACAGAGGAGCTCGGCGTTGGCATCTGCGGGACCGGCTGCGTCTGCTGCTGCTGGAAGAGCGAGTAGGGCATCGACATGGTCGGTAACGCGGCGGTGGTGTACATTGGTTGGGCCGCCTGGAGAGGGGTGATGTAGCTCGCCGCTCC